>PVKA01013846.1:37485-48044 GCA_004027165.1 Ctenomys sociabilis | reverse complement strand
TAAAAAAGGAAAAGAAAAAATTCAGTCATGTAATATGAAATGAAAAGGGTAAATCACTACAACCCTATAGAAATTCAGAAGATCATCAATATTATTTCCAAAATATTTGCTCTCAGAGGATAGAAAAGAAAGAAGAAATGGAAAGATTCCTAGATCCATACTATCAAAGTTGTATCAAGAAGTTATAAAATGTCTTAATAGGACTGGAGAGATAACTCAGTGGCATTGCTGCCTACCTAGTAAGTGCAAGGTCCCCAGTTCAAGCCCCAGTACCTAAAAAAAAAAAAGATGAATAATGCAATATAATGAACTGAATTAAAATGTAATCAAAAAGCTACCATGCCAAGAAAGAAAATCCCAGGTCCTAATGCATTCACATCTAAATTCTACAAAAAAATTAGTGAATATTTAATTCCAACTCCTCTCAAACTCTTCAATGAAGTGAAAAGAGAAGCAGTTCACACACACTTAGCCCTGGAGGCAACTATCACTCTAATACCCAAACCAGAGAAAGACTCAACCAAAAAAGAAAATCACAGGCCACTCTCCCTGAAGGATGTAGCTGCAAAACTCATCAATAATCTACCAGCAAAGAGGATGCAGTACATCGTGAAGAAGATTGCACACCATAACCATTTGGAACACAAAGTATCATGAATGAGTGACAGACTTTGTATTCATCCCAGAAATACAAAGTCTGTCACTCATTCATGAGAAAATCTCTCCAGAAAATTTGAGTAGATAGTCTGTTCCTCAATCTGATAAAAAACATCTATGACAATCCAACAGTGAACATCGTACTAAATGGACCAAATAGGGCTAGGGAAAATAGCTCTATCTGATAAGTCCACTGATGCTGTTTACAAGGCAATATTGTTTGCTCTTCTTGATATATTTTTCAGGAGGATGAATACAAGGATATATTACTGTGATCTTTGGTCATCATTCAGCTCCCAGCCGAATAATTATTTAAGACTTTGAAAAACTGAACCAGGAAAACTGAATCGGTTCTTCTGTGGTGATATTTGTATTAATCTAGCAGTTATGATGAAAAGACCTCCTCGTTTAATTTCCCATCAGAGTCGTTTCTGAGGGTAGTCTACACCTGTAACACTGATTGTGAACATTTTAGAGACCAAGCCTCAGAGCTGTAACTCAGTTCCCACTTACTTATCACAAAGTGCTGATACTGCAATTAAACCTGAATAGTGATGTTTTAGTTTGGAAATAAGCAACTAATACTTTACTATACTTTGTATTAAAATAAAAACACTGAAGGCTGGTGAGATGGCTCAGTGGTCTAAGTGCCTGTGTTGGCAAGTGCAAAGACTGCCAGAGCTAGCCCTGCCCCCAGGCACACTGAGCTGGCCACATAGACTGGGTTTGGTGGTGCATGCCTTGTCATCCCAGTGCTGGGGAGACTGAAAACAGGAGGATAACTACAAGTCTGAGCTGTATAGTGGACCCTGTACCAAATACATAAAAATTAATTAATTAATTAATTAAAATTATTATACCTGCCAACACTGGGTCACCCATGTGAAGTACTGGCTAACCAAGATTATGACCTGAACTTAACATTTTCCAGAGTGTGATTAAAACTATCAACTGTTTTAAAGACCATGACCTTCACTTACATTTGTTCATGCTTTTGTGAGGGTATTGCCTCAGAGCACATACACCTTTGCTTATGTACAGAAGTGAGATGGTTTTATAAATATAAATCACTGGTGACAGATTCTGTGAGGTAGAAGAGTTGGTTCAGTGATTTCTTTCACAAAAATAGGCAGAGGACACAATATTTCAGCAAGAACACAAAATGGGTCAGAAAACATGCTTACTCATGTACCATGAAGGCATCCCAAATGGAAAAGAAAGATGTGTAAAACTCATTAAGGAATTGGCCAGATGAAGTGATGTTTTTCTTAATTACTTTTCTCATTGCTAAGATACGTGATACTGAAAGTTCAAGGGAAAAAAATCACTGCTCCGTTTGTAGAAAATTTGCCCATAATTGCTGGCTCCAAAGCAGGGTTGCTTCCAAGAAGGCAACACGAAGGGGGAGGAAGACAGCAAAATCAATAAAGGAGAGAGACAAGACTCTGTGCCTTATATAGTGTGGGCGATCTGCCCTAGAGTGAGTACAGTACTCTCACCTTTAACCCCAGCATTAGACTATGAATCATTCACAAACTCTAGATTTCTACGTCTCCCATGACTACACGAAGTTTTGAGGGAAGTAAAGACACAAATTGTAACAATGTTGATTGTTCTAGAAGTGAATCAATTGCTCGAAACAGCAAATAATTTCTGTTTTAAAATTAAACTTGAGAAAATGTTAAAACCAAATATTGGGTTTGGGACATAGCTCAACAGCTTAGTCCCTGCCTGACAAGTACAAAGCCCTGAGTTCAATCCCTGGTACCAAAACAAACAAACAAAAACAAATATCTATATTAAAGTCCAACTGGAATATTCTGAGACTACAAAAAACTCATTTAAAAGTATACTTCCATTTCCAACTTCCTACTATTGTGAAGCAGTTTTGCTCTGCAGTAGTAGAAACCAAAGTAGAATTATGGTATAGACTGGATGTGAACAGTCTACCTCAGATCTCCCATCACACCCAGATGGGAACATCTAGTTGCACGCAATCAATCTTTGGGCTCAAGAGGTTGTTCTACTTTGTGATTAGTTATATAATTATTTGATTATACATCACAGTGTACTAAGGATAGAAATAGAATCCTCAGTAAGTATAATTTGCTTGAATCATTCTGAAACCATTTCCAACCCTGACCCTCAGAAAAGTTGTCTTCCAAAGCATAAGTTGCTAAATAGTTTAGAAAGATTGACCTACAGCAATGTAAATAAAGAGTCTAAAAATCCATGTACTTAAATGACATCCCAATTCCTAAGAAAATGAAAAGCAATGACAGTGTTCTGAGGCCACTAACAAAAAAATATTTTTATTCAGTCAGCACAAAAAATACATTCATGAGGGCCAGAAAAATAGCTCAGTGGATTAAAGTACCTTTAAGCAGACACAGGGGCCAAGGGTTCGATCCTTAGGCCTGCCATGCTGGCCCTGTCCCCAGGGATCTCTGATTCTGCAATTGAGATTGGGCTTGGTGGTGCTTACCTGTAATCTCAGCTCTTGGCAGACTGTGAACAGGTGGATTACTACGAGTCTGATCTAGTATTAAGACCTTGAACACCCTGTAGACTCTTTCCTAAAATAAAAAAAAAATAATAACAAAAATAATAAGATTTTGTGTATATATATATATATATTCATAATTTTTATTGGAAATATATTTACTTCAGAGTGGAATTATAATTTTCTTTTGGTTTGATACAGTAAGACATGAAATTCTTCTACATTTTTGAAAATTCTAAGGCTGGCAAGATAGCTCAGTGGACTAAAACACCTGCTTAGACAGGTGCAGGGACCAGGCTTCGATCCTCAGTGTGCTGTGCGGGCTCCGCACCTGGGACACACTGAGAAAGTGACTGAGATTGGGTGCAGTGCCAAATGCCTGTAATCCCAGCACTTGGGAGGCTGAGAACAGGGGGATCACTAAGGGTCCGATCTAGTAGTGAGACCCTGCAGACCCTGTAGTAAGGTACACAAACAAAAAGAAAAAGAAAATAAGAAAAGAAAGGAAAAAAATTCTTTTTAAGGTATTTTGTAAACTGAGGTATTTCCAAAGTCACTTCATTTCCATTAACCCATATATAGCTAATGATGTGTATCTATGTTTTCAATTTATTTATGACTCAAATTTTTACACTGGATTTACAGTATTTCCTCAGTGTGCATAATTAGTCACTAATGGTTATGTTCTGTGTTACTTTTTCCGGCCTGAGATACTTTTGTCATAGTGACAATTATATTCATTAATTTATTTGTCAAATAAAATAACCCAGTTTTCCTAGGCCTTAATGTAACTGCATATTTTTCTAAAACTTGGGAAGAACTGAGATTTAGAACTCATAATCTAGATTTATAACATAAATACACATTTGTCCATGCTTTATATTACACAGTGATGATAATTGTAGCAGTCAAACTTAAACAATTATTTCAAGAATTGAAGGTGAGCTGAGAGTTGGGAATCTGATACACAGGCATTAGAGAGTTTCAGACAAATCGTTAGCAATTGTATGTCTGCAGAAGGAACACAATTATATTTTGTTAACAGTGAACTGTGAAGCAAGTTATGATTTTTATGGTTTGAATGAATAAGGTTTGTAAAAGCATTAATTCTGAAGCACAATTTTACTTTTCTTAAAAATTTTATATATGCAAATACAGTTTTCCTGTTGTTGATACTACTAAAATTGCTGGTATGGTCTTCTTGCATTTAAAGAAATATTAATTATAAAAGAATCACCCTTCTTACTAGCTTCAGTATTGGAAGATAACTTTCTGAAGGTAATTCTGAAAAGTAGCAATCTCAGATCCTCTTACAACATAATTTGTTTCCAGAAACACAAAATAGATCTAACTACAGACTGTCGACATGCATTTACAAAGCAGAACTCTGTAAAAGTTTAAGTATATACTCATGCATCATTGTTTTCAGTTCCTCCTTGAATTTTGTTTTTGTCTTTGATCCTCTTTGACCACTTTCCTCACAACTCCAAAGTTAATCGAAAATAAATTTCTGTTTCATATATGTATTTATGAGTGTGTTCACCTCTAAATGAAATAGTTTAATGACAGTTTAGAGAAGTGAGGCACAGACATCTGCTCCTTATGATTTCATTGTAATTCTAAAGTGCTGGAAAGGTCATTGAATTGCAGTGCAGTCATGTGTGAGCAAAACAATATACTTAATTTATAGCCTTGTAAAAAAGTATAAAAGTTAAATGTGGAAATTTGTGATATACTGGCAAATATTCTCTAGGATAAAACTCTTTAGAGTGAACAATAGCAACAGGTGAGTGTTCAATTATATAGATAGAAATAAACAAATACATCTACTGAAAACTCATCAGTTAGCTCATGATTATTGCTAGAAGCTGTGAAAGCAAATGTATGAAAAAAGAATGATGTTATCAATAATTCATGGCTTGTTTATACTTCTCACTCTAACTTGAAATTTAAAGGAGAAAATTATACATAGATTATTTGTTGATTTCTATACTGATTTGAAATTTTGCCATGCTTTTGCATAGAATAGACACCTAAGCAATGCAGTGTAGATTTGATGGAGACAACCATTAATGCCTTTTATCTATTTAAATTGCTGCAATCGTTGTGCAAACTAAGCAATTTTTAAATCCTTGTTTCTGTAGTCTCTATTTGTGTCGCATTTCTAACATATATTTTATTAGTGCACTTTGAGTGGATTTATTTCCTCTCAATTTCACTTCTTCAGTGTAGGAAACACTACTCATGGGCATGCTTTCTACATAGCATATAGTACATAGTACGCAGTGTATATAGTACATAGTACATAGTGCAGGACGTGCACACAAGTACCCACTGGCAAATGTTCCCTAAAAAGTTGTGGCAGATTCTATAGGTTGAATGTTGGGAAATACTAAGGCACAGAATAGATGCTATATAAGTGGTTCTTAATTGCACACTTATGGCTAGATTCTGCTAATCCTGGCTAAATTAACCCTTTTTTCCCTTTATATCTGGGTGAATTGATAAAAATTCCTAATGAGTCTATGATGTTCTATAACATTCAACATGTCTTAAAGTTTTTCCATCTTAATATAATATGAGACCCTTTAAAAAAGTTAACATCACTTTCTTTTTAGTGGAAATATAATAAGAATTTAAGTAAGAAAAAATTCATACATATAACTATATACATTCCAATTCAGAAAATCAGATTTATATGTGTGTAAATATAGATTGAAACATATGCAAAATTGTGACAATCTCTAGAAAAGTATTCAAGTATGTGTAGAAAATATTCAGTTGAAAGAGAAAATGGAATCTGAAGGGTATAATAGGTATTGGGAAAAGGGAATGAACCTACTTGAAATAGAAGAGTTCCTGAGTTGAGAAGGACAGGAAAGGGAGTTAAGGAAAGATATTTTTCTGTATATGTAAGCAGGATGGTTTGGACAGCTGTACTGTGCATTTCTGCTGATCTATGGAAAGAAGTCGTTAATGTTTTCATTTGTTTGATCTTATTTTTCAATTGTTTGTACCTTTTCTCTTATGAATTTCTTACAGTATTTTTTGGTTTTTCTTTCTTCTTCTAATTTTATATTCATATATCTAGTGGCATGATTGGAAAACAACATTATGTATTACCAAATATACTGTGAAATTCACATTATTTTGTTAAGCACTTATGTATCACTTGTAGGATTTTGTGTTTTAATTCAATTTTGTATTCTCTTTAAAAATAAGAAAAAGAAAATATTCCATTCAAATAGACTAACAAGAAAACTAAAATCTTTCTTCCCAAACACAGAAAATGAACTTCAAAAAATTAGAACTTTCGTTTTCCTGATCACAAAGTGTTGAAGTATGCCATTATCATTGTGTAAGAGCCAGAGTGCCCCACACTGTAAAGGTGATCATTGTTCAACCAGTGGGTGTGTATTGTATTGATATCCAAATCCAGTTTGGTAAATAGCACAAATGTCATAATTGACATGCGTAACATTTGAGTGCATGTCTAAGAATTTTTGGTCTCAGAAATTCTAGCACTTGAAAATGTGGATCATTTTTCTGTCATGCCTCTTTTAGGGGCAGTGAAAAGGAGACTCTACTGAGAGACAATATTCCACCCCCACCCTGAACTGACCCTATGCTCCCCTATTGCACATTCAACTAAAGGCATCTGATGTGTGGTGTACCTTCCATGAAAATAGCAGCACTTTGTGGCAAAGGAAACAGGCTACATCTCAAAGGATACCTAAGAAAATAAAAGTAGGATTCTATTGTTTAAAAAATCTCGATCAAAGAAAGAGAAGAGATGAAATATGTCAGAATTGATTTTGGATAAATATTTAAAGACACAAATTTTAACACCTTGTTAAGGACTTTTGGGAATGGTATGAGTTAACTACTAGGATAAATTCTGAAAGCTGGAAAAGAAATAAAGATACAAACTGAAAACTGAATATCTATTGAAAACAGTAGAAGAATTCAAAGGACCAAGGAGGTGGGCTTGCTTCTTTGATTATTCTGCATAAGCAGAAATTCTTCCCAGGTAATTATTACATAGACTGACCTGGAGAATTCAGCAATGTCCCCAAACCACAAAAACTAGCATCATTAAAAAACTCCAGAGTTACTCTCTTTTCCTTTAGCAAAGCAATTCTGATGAAAGTAGGGACAATTATAGAAACAGAAACACTAACGGAAAGGAGAGAACTTGAAATCACAGACAGCTAGCAAATATGCTTAAAAATTAGCAGTGAGGATGCAATTATTATAATAGCCAACATAATAGCCTATAGGCTGCCTAGCCCCATGATTATCGAACAGTTTTTAAACTTATTTTACTCTAATATTTATTCATTTATTTGAGATAGAGTCACATTACACAGTTCAGGATATTAGTGACCCTCCTGTTTCAGCCTCCTCACCAATGGGATAATAGGCATGTGCCACCATGCCCCATTTCAATGGCCAGCATGGGGCACCTGAGGTTCTGGGGCTTATACAGCATGCAGTATCAGGAATCAAACATGAGTTGCTGCACTTGCCAGGCAGGCACTTAGACCGTGAGCTATCTCCTGAGCACAATTAACTATTAAGCAAATTATAACTGTACATGTAAAGTAGGTAGTCAAATAAAAGGATAATCTTTAGATTGTCAAAAGCAATATGATTGACAGTTCTTTTGTAAAATGGTAAATTACCTGCCAGACTTCCAAACCAGATCTCATATTCAAACCCAGAATTCTTTCCCTAAAAGAATTTAGTTATCCAGTTACCTAGATGGAAAGCCCCTGTAACACCTTAAAAGACAGATATGCTAATGCTGGCTCTAGGCCCTTCCCAAGAAGGACTTAGGAACATTTACTTCAATAACTGAATTACATAAAAGCACTCAAAAACACGTATAGGACCTTTCCCTGCTTGTCTGAATGACATTAACACTTGCAGATCTGAGTTTTCTTCATGGCTCCCAGTTACACTGGAGGCTTTTGAAAACAGATGATAATCTTTTCTCATAATTTAACTAACATTGAGTCCAATGTTGAAACCAATCTGGTAGCTATTTGCTTGGCTTCTGAGGAAAGGACTAGTATTTGTGCAGTTATTAGTATTGCAATTCCCATATTATGTTCTTGGTGCGTACAATGACAGCTCTCAGAAAGCTATCAAATGGAACAGCGAACTAATAGTTTAAAATTAAAGACTCATAGGATAAAATGACACACATTAGTGGATCATTTAGGGTCTGAAAGATATACAGGCAGAAGCCTTCAACATTTCTTTTTTTAATGTATTTAGTACAGGCTCTATGGGGCCTCGCTACGCAGACAGAACACATAGTGATCCTCCTGTCTTCAGCCTCCCAAGCACTGGGTTTATTTATTTTTAATTTATTTTTTATTTTATTGAAGTACAAATATCAATCAGATAGTTCCAAGACAACTTAACAAGACAGATTCGATAAATTAATACATTCTAAACTGTTTTCATAATGTTTTGGTATCGTACAAGGTGCATACATGATATTATATTTACAGATAGTATTTTAGCAGATGTCTCTTATCAGTAAATTAAGAGTGTAGCTCTTACTTATCTTATTTTTATACCTGAATTATATCAAAAATTCAATAATTATTTTCCTAGTGGATGACCATAGTATTAGAAGCCAACATAATATCCTGTCCAACCACCATTAGTGCAGATCTTGCCTCTCATAGAATTATGTAGAAGCACAGCGTTATCTATCCCAACTGTACTGTCTATGCACACACATCATGATTTTTTCTTTCTATACCCCTTCCTTTGTCTACACCTGTCAAAGGTGGGCACTCCATTGTCATTCAACTAGCTTAGGTGCTTGAACTCGACAACACAATCCAACATAGTCCAGCATTCCACAACAATAGTGAGTTATTCAAAGAAGTTGTCGACCAAAACCATTTACAGCTCAGCTTAATATTATGGCTCCGCAGTGTATACTTCATTTTTATACTTTTCTGCTGGATGGTTAAGACCTAGATAGATCAAGACTTATATACCAACACATGCACTTTATATTTCTTATGTGGTCAGTGAAATCCTCTCAGGGTTTATCTTGTAGTCCTGTACATTATGCTGAAAATCCTTTGTCTGTGTCATCCATGTGGATGAGTCACAGCCAATGCTTGACCAGTTTGCTCTCTGGGAGAGCTTGAGGGAAAGTTTTCTCTTCATGTGACTCTCCCCAGGCACACTATAGAACTTCAGTCTCTTTCCTCTGTGGCTCCATAATCTCCTTGTTCAGAAAATTTGGAGCTCAACTGAATTTCATGATGTTGCAGTACAGGTTCTCCTATGTCCTGAGTCTTCGCTGACCTTGAAAGGCTAGAGCAAAAATATTGGCTGGCCTTGTGGCTCTCCTATTTCTCCAACTCTGACTTGTGAACTTAGGTTGTTAACCATCCAGAAGAAAAGCTGATTAGTACGCTGAAGCATATGCCATTCGCTTTGCCTTATCTAACTCAATTGATTTTAGTTGTTGTACGTTTCCTTTTGTATTTCTGCTTTTCACTTGAAGAGAAAGTAGGAGAAACTGTTGAAGACATAGGGGTAGGTAAAGATTTCATGAACAAACATATTCGCATGGGAAACACTTGAAAGAATCAACAACTGGGATCAACTCTTCTTAAGGAGCTTCTGCATGTCAAAAGAAATTGTCAACAGAGTGAAAAGACAACCCACAAATTTTGAAAAAATCCTAACTAATAAGCAATCAGACAGATCTACTGTCTAGAATACATAAAGAACTAAGATATAATAGGGCCCTCAAATTTAAAGACCCAATTCAGAAATGGGCATCTGAGATGAATACATAATTCTCAGAGGACGAAATTAAAGAAGCAAATAAATATATGAAAAAATGCTCCATATCACTAGCCATTCATGAAATGCAAATAAAAACAACTCTGAGATACCATCTCACTCCAGAAAGAATGGCTATCATAAGGAAATCAACCAACAACAAATGTTGGAGAGGTTGTGGGGAAAAGGGAACACTTATCCACTGCTGGTGGGAATGTAGACTGGTACAACAATTGTGGAGGTCATTGTAGAGACTCCTCAAAACAGTAGGACTAGAAATCCCATTCAAGCTGGCTATCCCCCTACTGGGAATTTTCCCAAAGCATCTGAAAACATTGTATCATAGTGATATATGTGTACCTATGTTTATAGCAGCGCAATGTGTGATAGCAAAATCTTGGAAACAACCAAGATGTCCATCACATGAGGAATGGTTGAAAAAGATATGGTATTTCTATATAATGGAGTATTACTCAGCTATTAAGAATGATAAGTTTGAAGCATTTATACTGAAGTGGATGCCACTTGAACATATACTCATAAGTGAAATAAACCAGACACACATGTGTAAATA
>PVKA01013846.1:6829-37385 GCA_004027165.1 Ctenomys sociabilis | reverse complement strand
GCACTGGGTTTATAAGCATGTGTCACCACACCCAATCTCAGTTGCCATCTCAGTGTGCCTTGGGGGCGGGGCTAGCATGCAGAGTGAGCCCCAGTCCCTGCACCTGTCTAAGCAGGTGCTTTAATCTGTTGAGCTATCAGACCAGCATCTGAGCCCCAATATTTCTTTCTTTTTCTTTTTCTTTTTCTTTTTCTTTTTCACTACTGGGAATTGAACTCAGGACCTTGAACTTGCCAGGCAAGCACTTATTCTACTGAATGTCTCCCTGGCCCCCAACATTTATTTAATACATTTACTATCTAGATTTGTAGAGAAGCTAGACTGATTATGGAAAATAACATTAAATTTTCTCAACTTCAATCAAACTACAGCCCAGTAGCAACTAATGTGTTACATGTTGGGTACTCTCTTAGAGGTACTACAGAAACTCAAGTGTATAGTAAGACTTGATTGATCGAGGAAGCAATAATTTTCTTTACTGCTTAGAAAAAATCAGAAGCAACATTCACATGGAAGGGATAACCACATGTATTTGTAGTTTTGTGTTCCTAGTACTATGCTATATCACAGCCAAGAGAAAGCTAGAGAGAACTTCATACGGTAGACATCACTCTTCATGTCACATTAATTTAAGTCACAATATTTTATAATACCTTGGCATATCAAGAAGAAACTGGAAAACTTTCTAGTAAATACTAGGTAGTTCACCACTTAGAAATTTCTGTTGTTTTAAGTATGACTTGGTAGGAATATTATTACGTTAGAAGACAAATCTTAACAAATGAGAAATATTTTTTTAACCAAATAAGAATGACACTGGAAATTAATAGCAAGAAAAAACTGCAAAAGGTATCTAAACACATGAAAATTAAATAGCACAACACCCCCAAAGAACCAATGGGTTAGAAAGAAATTGATAAATTTATTTTATTTTTTATATTATTTTATGCTTTCTGGTGGAACTGGGGATTGAACTCAGGCCCTTGCACTTGCCAGGCAAGTACTTATTCTATTGAGCTATCTCCCTAGCCCTGAGAAATTTAAATATTACTTGAGGCAAATGAAAATAGAAATGCAACCTGTCAAAAATAATAGAGTACAGAAAAACCATTGGTAATAGAATTTTTGGCATTGACATTATCATAATAAATACATTACATTAAAATAATCAAGATCAGAGCTGGCCAAAGATCTCAGCAGATTAAAGCACCTGCATGCAGGTCCAGGGCCAGGGGGGTCCATATCCAGGATTGCTGTGCTGAGACCTGTCCCCAGGGTACACTGAGAGAGCAACTGAGACTCAGCACGGTGCCTGTAATCCCAGCACTTTGAAGACTGTAAAAAGGCGGATTACTCTGAGTCCATTCTAGTAGTGAGACCCTGAACACACTGTAGACCCTTCCCTAAAAATACAGAAAAAAATCATGATCAAAACATGTAAGATCACCCTGATAAATACAGAAAAGGTGACTCAGAAAATCAAATATTCCCTCATAATAAAAATACTACACATATTATATATGGAAAGAATGCAAGCCATTGAAGCAAAGCTGATACATGAGAAAACTACAGTTTCTACAATAATGGACCAGGGAAAGTTGAAAGCTTCCTTTCTGGGATCTGGGACACAAAAAGAATTACCATTTTCATCACTTTTGTTCAAACATAGTAAGTCTTAGTTGGAGCATTTAAGTTTGAATTTTACTTTAAGTAAATTAACCAAGTGGCTTCACAGAAAATAGATTTGCGTGGGTACAGCCTGAGCCAGTGTAACTGTCAAAAGAGCATCATGATAAACTCTCAAAGAAGATGAAGTTCACTTCATTGTGTCAGAATTTTGGAAAGGCACAGGCATTGTACAGTCTGATGACTGAATGGAAGAAAAAGCAGAGGTATACTTAATTTCAATGAAGAGATTGTAATGGAAGTGCAACTTAAAATATAAAATATATGGGTGTACTTATGGAAAGCTGTAATAGCTGTAGAGATATGTAGGGACACCTACATATCAGAAACATGACCATACTTAATAAAAAGAAAAATATAATAAGGTTTGGAGATCTGTTTGGGAAGAAGGAAAGTAGGAAGAAACAGTAGTCTCAGACATATCAATAAACATAAAAGCAGGGAAAGAAAATTATATATAATTTTAGTAGAAATGGACCTGGTAGCCCTGATAGGAGGGAATAAAACACTGACTTTCATTGTATTTGCCTTTTCTTCTCCAACATAATGCATACATAGATTGAAATAAAACTTATATGATGGGAGAATGCAGCAGGATAGACTTCTGTCAAATCCCTGAAGGACAATACCAAAGGACTTCAGAGATCAGAAGTTTATATAAGAGCCATTTTCAACTCTGGTGGGAAAGAGACTGGCAATTTGACTCTTACTAGTATGTAATCTATGCTATTTAGTATTATAAATTTGGCCAAAGCTGTTGGTTTGCTACTAGAACTTAAATCCTAATGAGTGAAATCAGCATTATTGACTCTCACAATTGTATATTATTTAATCATATTTCTACAAAATTATTGTAAATACTTTTGTTCAAGAATGACACAAATGCGTTATTGAGAAAACTATAATAATCACTAAATAGTTTTTTAGATCCGGTGTTGCCTGTTATTACCCACACAATAGAAGCTATATTTCCTTGAGCAACTATCTACTATGCTAGAGACATTGTGAGGACAGCATTGCATTTCTCATCTTTGATTTAACCTTCATCATACTTGAGTCATGTATGGTAGCCACAGTAGTTTCATGTGAAAATATTAGAGCCAAGAAAGATTAACTAAAGATCATCTGAAAATTAACACTATGATTTATGATTAGAATCCATCATTGACTCGAAATGCTCGTGTTCAATGACTGAACAACAGTGTTCTTATGACAGGATGGTGCAATACAAATGGAAGGATAAAAATTCCATGCAAAATGATTTTACAAAACAGCACTTAATTTAATAAAAATAATTTTGAGTAGAAGATAAATGTTTATGGGGTATAACATTGAAAGTAATATAATGTAATGAAATTAATACCTCTAGAAATAATGAAATGTTAAGATGTAGAGATGTCATTACAAGAATATTTAAGAATACTATTTAAGAAACTTTACAGGTTAAATAAAGACCATGGTGAGTCTGGTGTTTTGGGCATTCTCTTTTTTAAAGCTGACCACAAAATTCTTAGTGATGGACAATTGTATCTCTGGAATTCTATGCTTTATTGTCATATATTTTCTTAAAAATTTATATATTGGTCCTTGAAAGCTAAGAAAACATTGATGCGTGCATAACTAAATTTTCTTAATTAGATATAAAGAAAGATCATATGTATTTCTAACTGTTTCTTATTTTGGGCAATTCAACAAAATGTAGTGAATCACAATGATAGCTTTAGGACAAAATTATGAGATAATTTCTCTAAAAAGACAAAAAACATCCTAGTACTCAACTTACTATTTAAGGGAGTTTATACAAGGTTAGAAGTAAGTTTCAGTCGTGAAGTTTTCATCCTGATAATGCTATGAGTAAACATTGTTTGGGAAGTTTAGTTTCCTTCTAGGTTCTTGCTTTTACAACTGTCTGACAGCTGATTTGTGAGTTTGTGTCTCAGTCGGATGGTGTGCACCCATGTAAGAAATGACAAACACAGGGACCTCTGCAAACAGATGGAAGGCACCTGTGGATGTTTTGGTCTACTTAGGGGATTGGGAAATTAACAGAGCAGTCTGGGTTCTGATATTGAAATAGCTGCTCACAAGCATCGCTACAAATTCATTAATGACAGCTGCTCTCTTTACATATTTTAAATTCTTAGTGATGCCTGAGATCTCAAGAGTGTTCATTTTGTACTCAGAAAAAAAAATCTGCAGAATAACTTCTGGAGTCTTAGTCTTTGTAGCTTTTCTGCTTTTTGTTTTGAGTATTTTAAGTTTTCTTATATTAAACAAGGAAAACTTGAGATGTAGATAGGAACAAAGAGAATACATTTTAAATATGATAAAGAAAGACTGCTTGTAATATAAGTACTGATATTCAAATGTAGTTCCATATATTATTTATTAAGTCTCTCACCAGGAATAAGTTCATTTTTATTAAAAATAGTAAAGTCACCCTAGGAACACTCAATTCACACATTCTTAATTTTGGAGTTGAGGTTACATGATTTGTGACCTCCATTCCTATCATCATTCCCTCCTTATTTGCCCCGGAGGTTAGGAGTTCTGTCTGAGTCAGGAAAAATATAGGATATCATCAATATTCTTTGATTTTTATTGATTTCCTAACCTTATGACTATATCTCAGTTTACCTTCTGATTAGTTTTTGTTTGCAAAATCTGAATTTAGATCAGAATACTTTTACTTAATCAAGAAAAGTAGGCTTCTGAGAATTAATGTGTGATTTTTAAATGTAGTGTTTTTATTTTTTAAATTATTGTTTTCACAAGCAACATATATTTTAATAATGAATCTTTAGATCTCATACAAACACTAATATAAAACATGGCATAGCATTTTTCTCTGCATTTTCTTCATCAGTTAATGAATTGGTATGCTAAGTTTACACATTTTTTAATAGATTTGCTGCCGCCAATGCCTCCCTATTCACCAATCCAATTAATAGTATGTAAAGTTAAATTACACACTAATTATATTCATGAGTAATGCTAAATTGAGGGTAGGCATGAACTGAAGAAAGAGCAATAAGACAAAAGTGTAATAGTGACATAGAATTGTGGGAAGGAGAAACATTTAAAAATGCTCAGCCTTAGAAAATGTGATTTCTCAGGTAAGGACTGTGATTGCACTTTTTCAGCCTGTGCCCTTATTAAAAATGTTTGTGCTTATATAAGTTCTGATTAGGATCCTAGAGAGTAATGAACAGGTAATGATTATTTACTTGAGCTTTGGAAAATAGCAGACCTTTGGTTGACAGTACAGAATACCTGAGCTGCATGGTTCCCCGTGGAATAAATTACAGCCATCCTTAGATACACTAATTTCTTGTTCTCCTTCAGCTTGTATTTAAAGAATGATGTATGTGCATATACCAGGCCTCTATTTGGAAAAATGTTTAATAACTGAAATAAGCACTTCTCAGCTTTTGAAGCCAACTCTATTGTTGTTAATGTGAGTAACATTTATTTTTACCTCAACTTCCCTATGAATATTGTTTTAAGGAAAGACAATGGGATTAATTTTATTTATTTATTTTCTTAATCACATTGCAATAGAAATAACTGACATAGGACCAAATGAGCAATTTAATTTTCTAAGATTAATAAAGGAAAATATAGATAAGAACAATAGAAACGATACCTTTAAAGTGTGCAGATAAATGTGAGAATAGAGCACAGATGATGATAGAGCCAGGGCAGTTCCAGAGGGTGCAAGTGAATTACATCAGGAAATTGCCCAGAGACCTATGACTCCTACACCTGCTCTATTGCCTTCTGTTTCCCAGCATGCACCTATGACATTGTGGGGTGCCATATAATCATCTGTCAGGAAGAGAAGTTTAGGGCCCGGTTTACAGATGGTTCTGCCTTCTATGCAGGTAGCAGTGGAGCTCCAGCCATGTGGACAGCTGCAACACTACAGTCCCTTTCAGGGTGTCACAAAGGACAGTGGTGAAGGGGTATCATCACAGTTGGCAGAACTCTGGGCACTGCACCTGGCTGTACATTTTGCCTGGAAGAAGAAATGGCAAGATGTGTGACTGTGTACTGCCTCGTGCGCCAGTATGCATGGCCGAATGGTCAGGAACTTGGAAGGAGCATGATTGGAAGATCGGTGACAAAGGCATTTGGGGAAGAGGTATTTGGCTAGACCTTTCCATATGGGCAAAGGACGTAGAAATATTTGTTTCCCATGTGAATGCCCACCAAGACAGTAACTGAGACAGGATTTGGTACTTCAGGAGTGGGGTCTTTGCTGTGGTTACACCTGACCATATGGATTACAAACTTTTAGGAATGGTTTATGGGAGAAGACAGGAAATGTTTGGAGAGGTCATCTACTTGCAAAGAGCTGGAACGGCTTCGATTATTCTTTAGGGAAGATTCTGGGCAGAGCTCAGAGCAGAAGACTGTCAGGAAGCCTGCCTATAAAGTACAGGCCAGGAAGGTGTCTGCTGGGAAAAAGGACTGCATTGGTTGTTGGATTCCAGATGATTTGTGCTATGGCTTGGCTGAAAGTCTGTCTGAATTTTGCTCATACTCAGAGACTTTGCCTGATACTGAGATTAAGCATAGCAGACTGATAAATCTTTGAAAAGATATTTCAAAGCAGCAAAGTATTGGGGGTGGTGGCATGGTTGTTATTGGGGACTTTTAGCCAGATTTATGTTGAAAATCAAGAGCAAAGAGCCAGGCATGGTAGTTTAAAATGTTATGAGTTTGGCCAGAAAGTAAGCACCAGAAAAGCTATGGACTGCAAAAGCAGAGCTCCACTGCTAGGAAGGAACAAGATAACCAAAAAGGATGGCCTGAAGGCATCGTAGAAGGTGGCAGATCTCCACCCTTTGCAGCCTCAGAACTGCAAAGGTCAGGGACTTTGCCTTGAGGAAAAAGCAGCTGAAACCCATATTTCAGAATGGCAGTAGCAAGGAAAATTTGTTCCTTGGAATCATGGGCAGAGTGCTCAGAGATCCAGGCACTGGACCCCTACATCCAAGAAAGAAGGAGGCCTAGCGACTGCTCCAACTGGTAGCAGACCTTGGCATCATCCATGTGGCATTGGTGTTAGGCATATTCAGAGAAGCAAGGGTAGCAATCCTACTATCAGACTGTCTCAACTTGAAACTAAGAATGATCAAATGAAATAAAGAAGGACACTGTGTACTGGTTAGGGGAAAATTTCAAGAGAAAGAGGTAACACGCATAAATATATACACACCAAACACGGGAGCACCCAACTATATAACACAAATCTTAATGGACATGAAAAGTCTAATATCTAATAACACAATATAAACAGGAAACCTTAAAACACCCTTATCTCAAAAACAGGTCAATCGACAAAAAATTAGCAAAGATGTAGCAGAACTGAGCCAGAGCTTGGCACAAATGGACATACACAGAACATTCCACCCAATAACAGATGAATACACACTTTTTTCAGCTGCACATGGGTCATTTTGTAAAATAGACCACATACTGATCCATAGGTCATGCTAAAGTATATACAAGAAAACATAAATTATCCCATGCATATTATCTAACCACAGTGCAATGAAACAGGAAATAAATGACAAAAGAAACCAGAAATACCCAACAAATACATGGAAATTAAACAACACTCTACTCAGCAACCAATGGGTCAAAGATGAAATTAAACAAGAAATTTAACAATATCTACAATTCAATGAAAATTCAAGCACAATTTATGGGAATATATGGGATGCAATGAAAGCAGTTCTCTGAAGGAAATTCATAGCTGTGCACTCACACATTAGGAAAACAGAATGGAAAAAATAAACACCCTAATTCTGCACCTCCAACATTTTCCTAGAAAAGGAAGAGCAAACATAATCCAGATCCCAAAAACAGGAACAAATAATAAAGATTAGAAGCAGGAATTAATCCAATTGAGATGAAGAAAACAGTTCAAAGAATTAACAAAACAAAAAGCTGTTTTTTTGAAAGAATAAATAAAATTCATAAGCCCCTGGGTAACTCATCAAAAAGGGGAAAGAAAAAATTCAAACATAAGTAATACGGAATGAAAAGTATGTAACTACCACAGATCCAGTGGGAATGCAGCAGATTATAAATAGCTACTTTGAGAATCTTTGCTCTCACACAATACAATACACAGAAGAAATAGACAGATTTCTAGAAAGTTACAGATTATCAAAACTGAATCAAGAAGATGTAACAACTCTCAATAGCTCAATAACAGCCATTGAATACAAAATGTAGTAAAATGCCTACTCACAAAGAAATATCTAGGCTCTGATAGATTCATAGTTGAATTCTGCAAGAAATTTATAGAAGATATAATTCCTATACTCTTCAGACTCTTCAATGAAATTGTAAAGTTATCAGTCCTCACAAAATCATTCCTGGAGGCCACTATTATACAAAAATCAGGAAAGATGCAACTAAAAAGGAGAACTACAGACCAATTTTCCTCATGAACATAGATGCAAAAATCCTCTATAAAATCCTAGCAAATAGAATACAGAAAATCATCAAGAAGGTCATACACCATGACCAAGTAGGATTCATCTCAGTAGTGGCAAGACAAGGAAATCATCTGTTGTAGAATTCTGCAAATGTAACTTTTCGTGTCTCTAAAACTAATATATTGTTACAAATTGCAGTCAAACAGAATGCCACACAAATAAGACTTATGAAGGAATTCCATGTCGATTTCATTAACTTTGGCATTTAAGAGTAGGTCTCAATCAGAATCACTCATGGAATACATACACACTGCTATTTGTTGACATAATTTAACTTTTTCTTATGAATTTCTTTAGCATCATCTTGATTTGAATCTAGGCTTCCTTGATCATTTTTCAAACCTGGTTCTGGAGGCTAAGATTGAAAACTATATTGACATATTTATTTGCTTTATTTGCTACATGTTCAAATGCAGGTAAATACATTAGTGTATCTTATGATTGAGCTATCTAATCTCATTTAATAAATCTGAATTATTTCATATTTATTGCCAACTAACTTGTAGTTTATAATGTTAAATTGCCCTCCTTTGAACTTTGGCATATATAGGCATTTAAATTTTGTGTAAGTAAATATGGGAGAAATACTATCATATTTAAAAATATTAAAAATACCTAAAATATGCAAAATGCTTTGTAAGAGTGTTTATAAATGGCCAACATAGTCTATTAAATTCTTTCTAAATGGTGGTATCATTATCCTCATCTATTCTGTGCATATAGAAACTGTAAGAAATGGTTTTGATGTATATCCAATAGCAGTCTGAAGAGAAAATCAGCAGGCCTAATGAGTAATTATGAGAAGAAGAAAAAAAAATCTATCATTTAGAACCTGGATATATGTGATGCCAAAAATGAATGTGTTTTACCATAAAATATTGTGTTCATTTTATGCATGCTTAAGTTGAGCTTTGACTATCCAGATTAAGACATTCTACACAAAATTAAAAATTGAATTTATGAGTAAATGTAGAGACTCATAGCTGGAAATCATTCATTCAAATTCATTACATGAATCAGTCCATTAGATTAAATTAAATCTGAAAATAAAATAGGAAAGCCTAAAAGGGGCCTAAAATCCACAGGCTTCACTGACACTATGAGCAGGAAAGGAGAGAGTAAGATACAACAAAATTAGGAGAAACACAATAAGAAAAAAAAACAAACAATGTGATCTAGAAAACGACAGAAAGTAAGTAGTAATGGTGTAAGCCTGTCATCTAGCAGCTCTAGGAGGGTAAGGCAAGAGGGTTGTGGGTTCAAGCCTAGCTTGACAAACTAGACTAGTGAGACGCTGTGTCATAATGAAATATAAGAAATATCTGAGGATATTAAGACATTAAAATAACTTTGATTTCAATCCCCAATACTTCAAGTAAATAGGTGAAAATATGTAGACAGTTGATAGATATAAAGATAATAGTTATAGACAAAATTGATGATAGATGACAGACAGATACAGATACAGATAGGTAGATAGATGATAGATAGATAGATACATCATACATAGATGATAGGCAGACAGAGAGACAGATAGATAAAAGTGTCTCATGCTAAAAATAAAAGAATGAACATGTGGAGAAAGACAAAATAAGAATAAAAGAAGGAAGGGGAAAATCAGGGAGGAAAACAAATAAGTCATCCTTGACACTGTGCCATGCAGTGGGGACACTTCAGAGAACAATGGCTAAAGAAGACTTATGGCTGTATAGATATTAGGACTAGCACCACAAGTCAGGGCATCACTGTGACATCTTTGATTAAATGTAAATGTTTTATAGTGACTTTACATAACATTAAAGACGTAAAATAAATAGCACAGATAAGCACACAGAAAAGAAATCTATTTGGGTCGATAAAAGTGTCTCAGCAATGTATTTGTTACTGTTTTAACTTCTCTATCCATATTAATAATAGGACAGGAGTATTCAGTGAAGACCAACACATGTTCTATTTAGGAATATACATTTGTATTACTGTTATATTCTATTGCTGTAAAAATTATTCTTAGCAAAGCATTGTATCCCAAAGTTTTTATTTTATTTTTTTTTTATTTTTTATTTTTTCCATTTGTTAGTATTTTAATGAGCCCCCTGTCCAGTAGCTTCAAGCTACCAGGACACAGGCCCCCCCAACACCCTTAATCTTTTCCTCAGCTCTTCTGCTGAAGAATTTGGCTTTCACGATGACAGGCTGCTTTGAGAGCTTTCCCTTCCCAAGAACTTTGTAGTAGCCCGATCGCATTACATCAGTGGTGGGAGCTACTCCAGTCTTGTTTTTGGCATCATTTACTCTTTGTCTGCTCACTGACCAATGTCCACAATTTATCAAGGTTGACAGTTGGGCAGAAGCTCTGGTTTCTCTTTAAGTGATAATGCCTCATACCAACCTTACCAAAGTAACCTGGGTGATATTTGTCAAAGTTGATCCTGTGATGATGCATGCCACCAGCATTACCCCGGCCTCTGGGGTGGTTCTGGTGCTTGCCCACGCAGCCATGGCCGCGGCTCACATGGCCCCAAAGCTTCCGAGTCTTCCTTAGTCTGGAGGGCATGGCAGCAGCCGAGACGAAAAGCCCAAAGTTTTTAAATTAAATAAAGTAAGCTGGACTTTTGGAATAAGCATTTGAGAAACTGAAAGTTTACAAAATGACCAAAATGTGTAACATATACAGAAAAATGGAAACAAAATGTTCAAATAATAAAGATAACAAGTCCTATGAATAACCCACTACTACTAAGGGCTACTATATATTAGATTATTTTGCTGAATTCAAGCACCTACAATATTTAAATGCCAATGGAATACCCATCTCTGACAAAACTAAACAAAAAAGTGGGATACAAATGAAGGAGCATTTTGTATCTGTGTATTCAATTCTATCTTTCTTCTTCCCTCCTTTCCTCCATCCCATCTGTTTTTTCTGGGGGGCATTTTGTTCTATTTTTTTAGAGTCCTCTATAATCCAGGCTGGCTTTGAATGTATGATCTTTCTCCTTCAGTCTCCTCAATCATAGGATTACAAATAATTCCATCCATGTTCTGGTCTCAATTACTTTATATAAAATTTTATTTTTAGTCTGAAAAGATGTGTAACATACTTTTTAGACTGTATGTATTGGCCAGGAGTAACTTGAGATTGATTTAAATAAGGAAATAAAAAATACAAAACACAAAAAGTTTTCTTTGCTGGTGAGTACTACTTATGGTTTTTTTTTTTTTTTTCTTTGTTTTTTCAGACAGGGTCTTGTTAAGCAGCTGAGGATGCTGTCTTTTTTAAGCTCACTTCGTAGCCCAGGTTTTCAAGTTCACAAGGATCCTCCTGCCTCTTGAGTGCTGAGATTACAAGCAAACACCATCACACTGCACTCTGTTTAATGTTTATAGTACAGTTATTGCCATTTACCAAAGGTTCACTCCATACTTTATGCTCAAAGTCACTTTGATTCCCAGGTAGACTCATAATTACACATTAAGACCTAAAAATATGGAACAATATAAAGTACTAAAATAACAAAATTTTCAACTTTTTTTTTCCTTGTAGTTCATTACTTATACATATTTTGGGTATAATAATGATAATTCAATATAATGTTAAACATATACTAGTCAATTTAAAGTAAGTGGCATTCTGACTCCTTATCCAGCTGTCGTGTCTTTGTTTTTGGAATCTTTGATTTTATTCTTCCTGAAAATAGACAGATACATCTCCATATACTTCTTGACAATAAAAGAATCAAATATCTGATACAGAACACAGCATAGAGTAATCTAACAACCATAATGCTGAATGAAAGAAGACAGCAACAAGGGATGCACACCATATTATTGTGTGAAAATGTTATTCAATGGAATGAAAATCCACACTTCCACAGAATGATGCATGTGGTCTACTGGTAGCTGGAGACAGAACAGCCAGAGGGCGAGAGCGCAGAAGAGAACTTTGTTAGATGACAGGAAGAGTCCACACATTTTGTAGTAGCTTGTTAAGACTTCAGTAGCAATAGCACTCATTTATATTAATGGAAATAGTTTACATAAGTGTGAAACTCACCGCCATGGTTTTGTTTAAAAAAAAATACAGAATATGTGCAAGCAGACATGAAGAAGAATGATTTATGTGAGTATTATTTAACTGTGGGTTATGGCAGTGGCTACTCTATCAATGGTCTTGTGTTTGCTACATTTATGGAGATTACATAAGAATACAGAAAAATACATACTATTTTGCACGTAGGATTTTGAGTAACTGTTTCAAATTTGATGATTAAAATACATTACGTATTTTTCTTTTTCAATTTTATTTTAGTGGCATTTGCACTGAAACGAAGTAACGTGTAGTTTTAGAATTGTATTTTAAACTTCTAGCTAAATGGACTGGATTTATATAAACTTAAAATGTAAAAGTTAATATGAAAATTATGTGTTTGTTTAGGAAATTTTTTCTCAATGCTCTGAAAATTCATTATTTCCTGTAGTGTAGAAAATTTATTAATTTATTTGCTTTCAAAGATGAGCAATTTGGTATTGAAAATAGATTTTTTATTTGTCCAGGGATTGTTACGTGGTTAAACGTCATTAGTACTAGTATAACTGTTTCTGAAAGCTGATAAAAACCGAATTTATTAACATCAGCATAATAATATTAAAGACACTTCATTTAGTGCCTTTCCACTATAGAGATTCTTTTATTATTGAGGCAGTCTGGGAAAGGACTTTTCCTAATTTATTCCACATTTTAGTTTCAATATGAGGTGCTAAACCTATTGAACCATAGACCTTTGGTGAATTGATCTCTTCACTTTCGGTATTTAGTGCTACGGTAAATTAGGTGTACATAATAACCAGCTGTCGACCTCCAGATGCGGCAGAGTCAGGCTGCATAAATTCTCAGCATTTCAGACACACACTCTGCAATGGCTTTTTTTTTTTTTTTTTGAGAATTTGGTCTATTGATGCTATAAATAATTTCATACTGTGGAAACTAATTTCATGCCATCTTTGTTTTTATTTATATAGAAAGGGAAAATTTGTGGTAAAAGTGCAACTGTACCATCAAATTTTTTATAAGAGCACATTTTACATGAGCAATGTATGACATTTAAAATTAATTTCACGATGTAGTATAACTAGAATCTAAAGATTGTCTTTGTTTGAATAAAACCATCTGTATATAGCAGAAGAATAGGATATTAATAGTAACAGTACCTTTGTATTTTAGTTTCAACCTCCTCAATGAATCAATAGCCAGAAAAACCCTTTTAAAAAGTTGGAAAAGTCAGTACCTGAATAAGGTTGAACAGAAAACCAGGAAATATAAATGACAATGCCAGATAAACACATAATCAGGGAAAAAACATTTTTTGAAATTTAAAATTTCCTTATGTTCCCAAATACATGAAACAAAATTATTCAGAACGCACACACATGCACACATGCACACACTCTCTCACACACATACACACACACACACACACACACACACACACACATACACACTTCAAATATTTTAGAGGCTCACAAAATGACAAGGAATAGAATAAGCAATTTCTAACAGGTGGAATCACAAACTGACAGAAACTAGGTCCATTTCAAGAAAAGAGAGTTGCAACTCAGTATAGGAGAGACCTGGATGGGCAAAGGTCTAGTGACCTGAAGGACAAAGGCCAGAGAATGGCCTAAGCAATTACTGGAAGGTTCAGAGTTGCCCTTTTGAAGCTGCATCTTCATTTGAAAAACTGATAAAATAACTTTATGCATAGATTCATCAATCTATAGCAAAAGCTGACTCCAGCAGGTAAGGGCCAATTGGTCTTGTCTCAGGCAGCATGGTGAATGACGTGAAAGACATTTTGACACTTAGCTCAAGTAGGCCTCACAATTGACAAAGACAGCCTGACATGGAATGCAGTTTTATGTAGGTGTTCTTGACATTTATAGATGCATATTTTAAATCATTAGTTTGGAAATAGTTCTGTGATGATTAAAATATTGGCATGGTCATTGGCATAATTAGTTATGTGTTTTTTTCAAATAAGCAATTCCAGAATAAGAATAGTTTTGGCAGTCGAGGAGATGGCCTGGTGGCAGGAGCACCTGCCTGGCAAACACAAGGTCATGAGTTTGATCTCTGGTGCCAGAAACAAAAACCTATCTATATATCAATCTATTGATCTATCAATCTACCTATATAGTTTAAAATTTTTACTATGTAACTTGTCATAGAATGAAACTTTTTTAAAAAGCAATGAAGTAGTGTTTCCCATTGTTGATCACCAGTCAGTGAGAAGCAGCTGGCTAGGACACTAATAAACCTATTTATAACTCAAGATCTCTTTGCTACTTGTACAGCACATCAGAGCATCTCTTGTAAGTCATTAACACTCACATTTATGAAATAATAGAATATAAAAGTAGGGTCTATTCTTGTCCAAGATACAAAGAAGTCCAATGAATAAAATAATAACAAAATTATGGACAAATAAACTTTTTTTAGACTGCTTATAGCTGATTTTTCTAGTTAAAACTTAATTTTCTCAACAAAGAATTTTAATCTAGTTTTATAATGTAAAACACAGACTTATTTCTGCAACAATAAATTCTAAATAATGATATGTGTAAGTTTAATCAGTGAAAATATAGTAGCAGATGGGTAAGATTTCTACAAACAAAATCAAGTTCAGATGATGGATCACCACAGAATTCCACTATGACCATTTTTGAACGCCAGATTGATTTTGAGTATGAGAACCACAATGTGACAGGTATGAATCAAGCAAAGCTTGGAATATCTTCTTTCATTTTTCATTTATATAAGACCTAATTTTAAAATGTTTATTTAAAATGACACAGTGGGGTTGGGGAGATAGTTTGACACTATAAGCCCCTCCCTGGAAAGTGCAAGAACCCACATTCTAACCTCAGTACAGGCCCTGGAAACTTGGTATGCTGTGTTGGCCACAAAAAACAGGAGTGGTAAGGGCTGAGGAGTGGAATAAGTGCCTCCTTGGCAAGCACAAAGGCCTGAGTTCAATCCCTGGCTCTGCAAGGAAAAAGAAAAAAAAAGTAAGAAAGAAAAAACAAAACAGGAGTGGTGCTGCATGCTTGTAATCCAAGTCTAGAGAAGCTCAGACAGGAGGATCACCACAAATCTGAGCTACATAGTAAGAACTCATACCAATTAAATAAATAAATAAGAGGAGCATACAAATATGTAAGACAAATCTTAATGGACATGAAAAATCTAATATCCAAGATGACAATCTTGACAGGAGACCTTAACAGCCCCTTATCTCAAAAAGGTCACCAGACAAAAAATTAGCAAAGAAGTAGCAGAACTGAATTAGAGCTGGGAACAAATGGACCTCGTGAACATATACAGAACGTTCCACCCAACCACAGCTGAATACACATTTTTTCAATTGCACACGGGTCATTTTCTAAAATAGAGCACATACTAGTCCATTGGACATGCTTAAGTAAATGCAAGAAAATAAAAAGTACCCCGCGCATACTATCCAACCACAGTGCAATGAAATGAAATAAACGACAAAAGAAACCAGAAAAACCCGCTATGTGCAAAGAAATTAAACAACACCATCCTCAGCAATCAATGGGTCAATGAAATAAAACAAGGATTTCAACAACATCTACAATTCAATGAAAATTTGAGGACAACTTATTGGAATTTATGGGATGCAGTGAAAGCAGTTCTCAGGGGGAAAATCATAGCTATGAACTCACACATTAGGAAAACAGAAAGAGAACAAAAAAACAGCCTAATGCTGCACCTCCGACATTAAGGAAAGGAAGAGCAAACCAAATACAGAGCCAGAAGATGGGAAGAAATCATAAAGATTAGAGCAGAAATTAATAAAATTGAGATGAAAAAACAGTTCAAAGAATCAATGATTCAAAATGATGACTCTTTGAGGAACTAAATAAAATCGATAAGCCCCTATCTATCCTCATCAAAAAGAGGAAAGAAAAAATTCAAATACAAAAAATGAGGAATGAAAAAGGTGAAATCACCACAGACCCAGTGGAAATTCAGAAGATTATCAATAGCTACTTTGAGAATCTTTACACTCAAAGAATAGAAGACACAGACAAAATGGACAGATTCATCAAAAAGTACAAATCACCAAAAATGAATCAAGAAGATAGAACAACACTCAATAAGCCAATAACAGCCAAAAAATATGAAATGCAATAAAAAAAAAACTTGCCTACAAAGAAAAGTCCAGGTCCTGATGGATTTACACCTGAATTCACAAGAAATTTATAGGAGACATAATCACTCAAAGTCTTTAATGAAATTGAAAAGGAAGCAGCCCTCCTAAAATCATTTCTGGAGACAAGTATTATACTGATTGCAAAACCAGGGAAAGACACAACTAAAAAAGAGAACTAAAGGCCAATCTCTCTCATGAACACAGATACAAAAATCCTCAAAAAAATCCTAGCACATAAAATACAGAAAATAATGAACAAGGTCATACACAATGACCAGGTAGGATTTAAACCAGGGATGCAAACATGTTTCAATATTTGAAATTCTATAAATGTAATACACGATAATAGTAGACTGAAATCTATGAACAACACGATAATCTCAATTGATGCAGAAAAAACATTTGACAGTGGAACACTCATTTTTATTTAAAACCCTACAGAAAATTGCAATAGAAGGCACTTACCTCAATTTGATTAAAGCCATCTATAAAAACCCAATGTGTAATGTGATTCTAAATGGAGAAAAACTGAAAGTTTTTACTCTCAGATCAGGTGGGAGACAAGAATGTCTTCTATCACCTCTTCTATTCAATATAGTATTGGAATCATTAGCAACATCTATTAAATAGAGAGAGAAATAAAAGGAACAAGAATAGGTAAAGAAGAAGTTAAATCATCACTATTTGCAGATGACATGATACTTTACTTGGAAGACCCAAAGAACTCCACCAAGAAGCTACTACTAGAATTGATGAATAAATTCAGTAGCATAGCAGGATACAAAGTCAATACACAAAAGTCAATAGCATTCCTCAACACAGATAACAAAACACTGAAAGGGAAGCTATAGGAACAATACCTTTTACAATAGCACCACAGCAAATGAAATACCTTGGAATTCACTTAACCAAGACAGTCAAAGATCATTTCACAGAAAATTATAGCACCCTAAGAAAAGTGATCATAGAAGATTTCAGAAAATGGAAAGTTATTCCTTGCTCCTGGATAGGAAGAACCAACATCTTGAAGATAGCCATCCTCCCAAAAATTTTCTACAAATTAAATGCAATCCTTACCAAACTGCCACAAAAAATACCTCCTAGAAATCATTCCTAAAATACATTTAGAAGTCATTCCTAAAATTTATTTGGAACCAGAAAAAACCCAGAATAGCAAAGGAACTCCTAGCCAACGAAGACTAGACAAGAGGCACCATAATTCCTGACTTGAAATTATACTACAGAGCCACTGTGATAAAATTAACATGGTATTGGAAACAAAATAGACCTAAGGATCAATGGAATAGATTGGAAGATTCAGTGGCCTCTGTGAACACAATCGCCCACCTGATCTTCAACAAAGGGGCCAAATACGCTTAGTGGAAGAAAGATAGCCTCTTTAACAAATGGTGCTGGAAAACATGGCTTTCTACATGCCAAAAACTAAAACTTGACCCAGCTCTATTCATGAACTAAGCTAAAGTCAGAATAGATTAAAGATCTAATCATTGAAACAGAAACACTCAATATCCTGGAAGTGAAAGTAGGAGGAACCCTTGAAGACATACGGGTAGGCAAAGAGTTCATGAACAAAAATCAAATCACATGGGTAATACTTGAAAGAGTTAACAACTAGAATCAACTCTTCTTGACAAGTTTCTGCACATCAAAAGAAAATGTCAACAAAGTGAAAAGACAGCCCACATATTTTGAAAAATTTCTAACTAATAGGCACTCAGACAAAGTTCTGCTCTCTAGAATATATAAAGAACTAAGATATATTAGGGCCCTCAAATTTAAAGACTCAATCCAGAATTGGGAATCTGAGATTAATACACACTTCTCAGAGGAAGAAATTAAAGAAGCAAATAAGTATATGAAAAAATGCTCCACATCACTAGCCATCCATGAAATGCAAGTTAAAGGAACACTGAGGTACCATCTCACTCCAGAAAGAATGGCTATCATAAAGAAATCGACCAACAACAAATGTTGGAGAGGCTGAGGGGAAAAGGGAACACTTATCCACTGCTGGTGGGAAGGTAGACTGGTGCAAACATTGTGGACATCAGTGTGGAGACTCCTCATAAAAGTAGAACTGGAAATCCCATTCAAGCCGGCTATCTCCCTACCAGGAATTTTCCCAGAGGAACTGAAAACATCGTATCATAGTGAAATATGTATACCTATGTTTATAGCAGCACAATCTGTGCTAGAAAAATCTTGGAAACAACCAAGATGCCAATCATATGAGGAATGGTTGAAAAGATGTCATATTTCCATACAATGGAGTATTACTCAGGTATAAAGAATGATTAACTTGAAGCATTTATATTTAGGTAGATGCCACTTGAACATATCCTTATAGGTGAAATAAACCAGACACACATGTGCAAATATCATATAGTCTTCCCAATAAGGAATCAAAAGAAGAAATACAAATAAAAAAGTATACCAACAACTAAATAGAATTTTGTTAGACAGTTAGGGTAAACTGAATTGCATATTTTGCAGGGTAACAATCAGCTTCTCTTCTGGATTGTTAACAATCCTTGATCATGTTTCTAGACCAAAAAGTGGAGAAATGGAAGGGCTGTAAGGTCAGCCAACATTTTGGCCTCAGTCTTTCAAGGTCAGTGAAGACTCAGGACACAGGAGAACCTATCCTATAATATCCTATAACTCAATTATGTCCCAAATTTTCTGATCAAGGAGATTATGGAGCCCCAGAGGAATGTGATCAATGGTCTACAGTGTGACTAAGGAGAGTCACATGGAGAGAAAACTTTCTCTCAGGCTCTCACAGAGAGGAAATTGGTCAAGCAATGGCCATGACTCATCTTCATGGCTGACACTGACAAAGGATCGACAGAGTGAGGTACAGAGTTACAGGATAAATCCTGAGAGGACTTGACTGACCTCATCAGATATAAAAGTTACATTTTTTTGTTATATATGTCTTGCTTTACCTCAGTGTTAACCATCAACAGAAAAATAAGGCCATAATAATAAGCTGAGCTGTAAATGGCTCTAGTCAACAACGTCTTTGGAGAACCCACTATTATTGTGGACTGATGGACTGTGTTGGATTGTTTTGCTCAATTCAAACACCTATAATAATTGAATGACAATAGAATACCCATCTTTTAAAGGACTAAACAAAATGAAAGGTATACAAAGGAAGAACCATTCTGTGTTTGTATAAACAGTACAGTTAGGATAAATATGCAGTATTTCTGCATAATGCTATGAGAAGAAAGATTTGCACTGATAGTATTTGGACAGGACATCCTGTCAGCTTCTTGTACTATGGATAACCACTAGAAAGGTAACAGTGTAAAAAGTATTAATTATTGAAACTGTACTATAATTAAACTTTAAAAAGGAAAGACAAGTATATAGCTACATTCTCTTAATTTATCAACTCTAATAATGTTTGTAAATGAAATAACATGTATGCACCTTGTACAACAAAACAGCACGTCGAAAACAATATGCAATGTATTAATTATTGAATCTGTCCTGCTAATTTAATTTGAAAGTGTCTCATTGCTATTTTTCTTCAATAAAATAAAAATAAATAAGTAAACGATTAAAAATTTAAAAATAAATCAATTAATTAATAAATTTAAAATGACACAATGAAATCATAATAATATTTTGGAAATCCTGTTTTTAGAATTCAGATACAGTTTGTGAAACTTCATAAAGGCACCATCAGCTTCTTAAATACTCAAATTATAATTAGAGCTACTGAAATTCAGCAATGAATTCCCCCCATGCACGGAACATATTTCTCCTGAAACAAACATTGGTAAAACATTAAAAATACTACTTTAAAATAATTTTTATTTTAAAAAATTATATTCACCCATGCTCTCACTCTGATAAAATATAGATATCTATTGTAGCCTACAACTATAAATGTTTTCTTTTTTACTAATAGAATTTGTTTTATTAATTAACAGATCAATACAAAAATGATGTACTTTCAGTCTATTTAAAGAAAATAATTTTGATGATAGTTAAAATAATGGGATACATCTTATAATTACTACTCATTTGAACAAAGGAAGACATACTAGGAAAATATATAGGGCAGATCACTATGACTGAAAATTATGGAAAAGAGAGGCGAGATCCTGAAATTTCAGTTCTTGTAAAAAATTTCTCACTTTTAAATATTTTTTAAAAATGTCCACCACAAGGACTGGCAATGTGGCTTACTGGAGGATGGATCCTGTCAGGGCTACTCAGAGAAGACTGGCTGAAAACATAGGCAATCTGATGTAGGGAGAGGGGATTACACCTCAGAACATAAAATTAGTTGGAGAAATGATTCATGCAGCTTAAATCAAATATGTGCCTCACAGAAAAGGGAAAGCTGCATGATCTACACCAGGCCACCCACCGCTTCTTTGGGGAGTAGTGATCCAGGGAGATGTGATCCAGAGAGCACTCCAATAACCCAAGGGAAAGAAACAGCAGCTCAGGTTAGGTTCCCGGGACAGGCTGCACATATACCTGTCCCTTTTCCCTATCTCCCACCCTCAAATACTATGTAGGAGGACAGGTATGTGTAGCATGGAAAAATATCTCCTGTTCCCTATTAGAAATAAAGAATTTTGTCTAAATGTTCGTTCTTCCAAACTAATATGTATATCTAACACAATCTCAGCCAAAATACTTAACAATATTCTTCATAGAACTAAATAAAAAAATCCTAACATTCATAGGGAGTAAACAGGGATCCGGAAAGGTAAAAACAATCCTAGGCAACAACAGCAAAGCAGCTAAAATCACAACACCTGAGTGTAATTTATGCGACAAGGTTGCAGAAGTCAATAAAAGTCGCATGGTACTGCACCAGCACAAAAAAGATGTGAAGATGAATGCAACAGAACGGACTGTGCAGAAACAACATGAAATACATTCAGCTATTTGGGATTTGACAAAGGCGCCTAAAACATCCACTGGAGGAAAGGTAGCCTCTTTAGCAAATGGTGCTACATAAACTGGGTGTGTGTATGCAGATTAAAGTTTAACCCATATTGCCCATCATATACTAAATTAAGATAAAATTAAAATAAAAATCTAAATAGCAAATCAAAAACATAACCTACTGGAAGACAAAACACATACAATTCTTAAAGTCATTGGTACTGGCAAAGTTTTTCTGGACAAAACTGCAATTGTACAAGAAATAAAACAAAAAATCAACAAATGGGATTAAATAAAATTAAATGCTTTTTAAACAAAAGAAGCAATGAAAAGAGTGAAGAGATAACCTATAGAATATGAAAATGCCATTGATTTCTTAGGTAGAGGAATAATATATGGAATAGATAAATAAATTTAAAAAAATGATTCCCAATTGAGCCAGCCAGAGAGCTCAGCAGATTAAAGCACCTGCTTAGATAGAAACAAGGACTAGGATTAGGTCCCTGGCATGCCACACTGGCTTCACCCCCACGACATACTGAGAAGGCAATTGAGATTGGGTGTGGTGGCACCTACCTATAATCCCAGCAATTGGGAGACTAAAAACAGCATGATCACGATGAGTTGGATCTGAGTAGTATGACCCTATAGACCCTGTATTAAATACATTAAAAAAGTTTACCCCAAAATTAAAGACGGAATAACTGTGAGCATGTGAAAGGAATGGATGCTTCCTAGAGCTCAAATTACAAACAGCCAACAAGCGTGAAAACTTTCTTAATGTCTCTTGCTGTTAGAGAGAAGGCAAATTAAACAACACCAAGATTTCAACTTAACCCAGAGGAATGGCTACCATGAAAAAATCAAATAATAAACAATATTGGTATGGTATGGTGAAGGAGGAACTTGTTTATGTTGTTAGTGGGAAAGCAAACCTGTCCAGTCATTATGAAAATCGTAGGCAGGTTGCTCAAAACATTAAAAATAGAAATTCCTTTGACTGACATGTTCTTCTTCAATGTATCTAACCAAAAGATTTAAAGATTCTTTTACAGAGATACCTGCATACCAATCTTTATAGCAGTACAATTCCTAGTACCTAAGTATTGATGGGAGCTTATAAGTATGTCAACTAGTGAATGAATTAAAAACACTGGTATTGGGCTGGGGAGATATCACAACAGCATAAGCACCTAACTGTTAAGTGGAATTTCCTCAGTTCAATCCCAACTACCAATAAATAAGTAAATTAATAACATTAGTATCTGAAAATCATTGGTTACTACTCAGCTATAAAGAAGGATAAATCTGAGACATTCTAGGAAAATAGAAACACTATGAAAACATAATGTCAAGTTAATTAAGTCAGACTCACAATTTGAATGCTGCATGTTTTTCCTCATTTGAGTGAGCTGAAGTAGAAACCAAGAGCAAAATAAATACTTGATAAAGGAAACAGAGAGTGACTTATTTTGAAAATGTGTGTAGAGAGTCATAAAAAGATTTAACTTGGATCATTCCCGTGTTCAAGTACTCGCAATTAATACAATCTTCATATGTCTCCAACATGAACTAAAAATGACGTTAGTAATAGTAACATGAGGAAATAACGTCTAGAGATGCAGGAAGGGAGGAAGGAGAGTGAAAAGAGGAGGAACCAAAGAGGTCCAGGTGTGTTTTGCATCCCGACCTACTGCCTTAAATTAATGCAAACATCATGCACCTTAAATATGTACTTAAAAAATTAGGAAGTATTAATACCGTGCCTGACTCTGGAAATGCTGACAATTTTCAGCAAATATGTTTCAGCGTCATGCTTTCCTACATCGAGTGGTACTTTGATGTATACAGTTACCTTATTTGTGCTAAAATAATATGGATATCATTTGTATTTATTTAGTCCATAGCCATGAACTTGTTAACCGTTATTAAGAAATTATCAATAGAAATAAATTTTAGGATATCTGACTGTTTTAAACCTCTTATCAGAGAATTACCTGATTTGCACAGCTCGTGCTTAAACGTATGTCCATGAGTTTTGCAGAGAAGAGATTTTCTCTTCCATGTTGTACCAGCTACGAGACCATGAATCTATCTTTGATCATCTATGCTTTTACTTTGATCTTTATTTATTTCCCTATACCTGTTCTATGGTTATTTTCTCTTCTTTTTCTAGGCCCTTGAGATGCATCATTAGTTTTTTTTTTTTTAATTTTGTTTCTAATATAGGCACTCACTGGTATGAACTGTTTTTTAAAGATTTTTCATTGTGTACCACAGATTCTGATATACAGTGTTTCCATTGCCACTTGATACCATAATTTTAAAAAATTAACTGCTTTCCTCCGAGATCAATTACTCATGTCAGTGTAGAATTCAATCTTCATACATTTATGTAATTTCTGTGATTTCTCTGCTGTTGCTTTTAGGTTTCATTCCATCGTGATCTAGTAAAATGGGAGAAATAATTTCAACATTTTACTCATCAAACTTCAATTACAGAAACAAAAGAGGCTATCTTTCCCTACAAAATTCAGGCCTCATAATAGACTTCACTAAGCAGTATACATTATTAACTTTCTGAATTTAAAAGAGATAAAGTACAACACCAGAAAAACAATTTCATCAGGTAAGAGAAAGAAAGATAGGAAGGGTCCTTTGGACAGATCTCCATACTACTCAATGGAAGGGACCCAGTCCACTATGAACTGGGGCAGAGTGTGTGCTTGTGTTTTTCTAGAGAATACTGAGTGACCTGTTTAGGTACCAGAGCATATCATGAATCCAGATCTAGAAAAGAAGTCATAGACGCTCCAGTGGTGCAATTGGTTAGCACTTGGTACTTATAGAAAAGAAGTTAAGTTATAAAGCTAATTCCAAACCAGGGCCTAATGGGGGAACTGACCAAATGGAAATCTGAGGTCTATATAGATGATCAAAATATATAAAAATAACTGAGCTAAATTTTACTAGTGTTAACACAAAAAATACACAAATACAAAATGTTCATATTAATTTACAGATAATTTTTTCCTTCAAAATTTTTCTGATAAGAGATCTCTTTTAATTAATAAATGTCAAAATCTGACTAGGCTATTTAAAATTGTAAATTTCTAAATATTGTAATATAGTTAGTAATTTAACTTAGGCATGAATAGATTTGAGTGCACTCTGATAATGTAAATATGTTTGTTTGTACGATCTGTGTAATAGGTTATGCATTTGTACATCATTCTGTATACAACCATTCCTCTTCTTTGTTGTTTTGATCATTTGTTCATAATAAAATTTGGATATAGACTTAAAAGCATGCTTTTTCCTAAGCTATCAGAGGGTTTAAGAGGTAACGCTTTTCTGAAAAATTACAATAAGTTTTCTCTTAAAATATACTTTTGATATGAAATGAAATTTAGAAACAAGGTTTTCACAAGTGTATGATAGTTCATTATTATTAATCTCATGAGATATTAAGTGTGTTCAAAATGCCAAGTATACAGGTCTTCTAACCTTTGCTTCTTATAGAAAACACTTATGATTAATGTCCTACTTGAGAATGACTAATTAGGTAAAAATTTCTTATGTATTACAAATGATTTGTTAAAACATACAAATGATATGTCAAAATTAAAATTTAAGTATGTTACAAAATGTTCTACTGTCTTGTTACAATGCTGTATATGGTTTACTTTTTCTTAAATTTTTGTATAAAATATGTAATTGCTGTCTTTTAACATTTCATAAGGATTTAAATACTAGAATAACTATGGTTGTTAAAAAATAACTGTTCCATTTTTTCTCAAAGGTATTTGATATTCAGGTGGATAGTAATGTTAAGCTTAAGACCTTCGTAACAGGGTAATGCCATTAAGTTTTTCTTTTAGATGTTCAGTAACTGAAGTTTGGAAACCAAATTTAGAGAGATAAATGGGTAATAAAGGCCAATATTTTGGCCCTAGACCTTCAATTTCAGTTAAGACTCAAGACATAAGAGAACCTCTGCTGTGACATCCTTTAACTCAGTTGAGACCCTAATTTTCTGATCAAAGAGATTATGAGACCACAGAAGAGAGATCAATGATGTATCCTCTGCCCAAAGAGTATCACCTAGCAAAAAAAAATATATCTCTTAAGCTTTCAGAAAAAGCAAATCAGTCAAGCAATGGTTGTGACTCATCCAGATGGCTGACACTGACAAAAAGTCTAAGAGGTTTTATACAAGGTTCCAAGGTAAATCCTAAAGCAATTTAACTGACCTTGTTAGACAACAAAAGTTGAATTTGTAATTTATAGGTCTTGATTTAACTTGATCTTAACCATCTGACAAAAAAGTATAAGTACAAGATGTAAAAAGTCATGGCATTATAATATGTTAAACTGTAAAAGGTTCAAATCATAAACAACTTCTAACAATTACTAGCTGTACTGAGAACTCACCACTGTTATGGACTATTGGATTGTATAGGGTCAAACTGCTAAATACAAGAGCCAAAATCTTTAGACTGACATCAAATATAAAAGTGTTCCTTATGGCTTTTGTCTAGGTGTCCCACCAAAGCCTCATGCAGTCGTATAGTGGTTTCTAGAGTTTCTGATTAATTCATGTTCCAATGCTTGGATTGCTGGTAGGAGTGACATTCCCACTCTGGAGTGGGCAACCTGCATTATAATGTAAGGAGGGAAAGAGACTCACCTTTGCTGCTTCAGATGCTGCCACTCCCTTTGCACTTTGCATTTTTCCACTGCAATGAATGGCTGCTCTCTGCCATATCCCACTCTACCTTGGAGCCAATTGATTATGGACTGAAACATCCACAAACAGTGAGCTAAGTAAACCTTTTCTTCCTTAATTCTGAGTGTCAGATATTTTGTCCCAGTAATGAGAGAAAAGTAAATGAGATAATTTTGTAAACAGTTATCCAAACACAGCTTCTCTGACTACAATAGAGCACCCATCATCTACACAACAAAATTCAAACGGGAAATGATGTTGAGAGCCGCTAAAGCCGGAAATTGATCCAAAGTAAGATGGCAGGATGAAGCTTCATTCTCTAAAACAGTCAAGCTTACTCAGCCTTAATAAAAACCTCCTGTCTGGACACTGTGAGCTACTAGTCACCAAGCAATGTTTTGTCTTGCCACTTTGTAGAAGTATAAATAAAGGCTTTTACTATTGTTCAGGGAATTGTTTCGCTAACTAGACAGATGAGTCACCATCTAAACTAGTTCTTGTCTTCTTATCTACCTTTTCCTCATTCATGCTGCCATTTTCTCCCCATGTACAACAGATCCCACAGAGAGACCAATGGATCCCTCCAACCTTTTACATTATGGCCTAAGTTATGTTGCATGTTGGAGAAAGTTATATGAATTGTTTAAACAAAAGTTGTGATGCTTTATGAAATACTCTGCAGATACCTGGAAAGTCTATTGAATCTGCAGTATATTTTAATTATGTTTTCTTGTTATTTTTTTGTCTAGTTGATATTTATTAGTTTATCTGTTGTGTTGAAGTCTCTCATTATAACTGTATTGTGCTTATCTGTCCTCTTTCATCAACTAATATTTGTTTTATGAAATTGGGTTTGCTGCTATTTGGCATGTATCTCTTTACAATGATAATTACCTAGTGGTGAATTTTTTCCTTTATCAATATGTGGTGCATTTTTTGAAATCTACTTTGTCAGATATAAAGACTAGTGCTTGCATTTGTGACTTTGACTGCTTGGACCATTATTTTTAATTCTTTTCAAAAGGCTCAAGAAAATATGCAGAGAAAAGTAAAGGTGGGGAGATTAAGGAATAAAAAATAAATGACATTTATTTTGTACATGTAACAACTCTCCATAAGAAATGTAGATTTTGTATACTAAATGCATGTACCCAATGAAAGCTTGAGGATCAAGAGATGGACTGACTGTGGACAGAGGGAAGGATCATGGCATGTGAAATGAATTAAGATAGGTTATGTACATGTACTGACTTCCCACAAGGAATGTGAATTCCCATGTGTTAGTTGCTTTTTTCCTTACAAAAACAAATATATGACACCCAAAGTTAAAGCAGAAAAGATTTATTTGGCTTACAGTTCCTAAATGTTTCAGGCCATAGTTGGTTCATTCTGAGGCAGGATGATATGACAGAGGAACATTACAGAGGCATAATAAAGAGTCCATGGCAAAGCAGGGCAGGAAGAGGGCAGCAAGCAGCAAAATGTAAGCAGAAAGCAACAAGCAGCAATCCTCTTCCTCTCCCTTATATCTTGCGTAGAATACCCATGCATGGGCATGTTAGCAACCCTCAGGTTGGTACAACCTTAATCTTAGCATGATACATGCATCAGTACAAGCATCAATTCCTTAATCCCAGAAGCACACAATCTAATCCAGCCACCTACAAAAAGTCCCACTTATAACCACTTGAGGTTTTTCTGATGACGTCTAGATACAAGTCATAATATATCACATGTACTAATAAAGTAAATCAATTCATGACTTTTTGACTTTATAATAGCATGAATGTGATATTCATTCTCTAGAATCTTTGTTTTACATTTTGATCTTTTCCCAAGCTATTACATATCTGATATTATTTTGTTATTCTGAACAACAGCAAATTGCCCGATTTGCAACTTCCAATCAACCACAAAATCAAATGGCAAAGAGATGACGTCCTCTTGTGCACTAATGTATGCTCTTCATAGTCAGAAATACTAAATGCACTTTCAATTCTTGATGCTTTCAACTCCAAATGTGCTATTAGGACAAATATCATTGTATGCTCAAGAGAACGTGTCTTGAAAATAATGAGGTCTAGATTGTGGTTATAGGCATGAATGGTCAACTCAGTTTTTAGAAAATAAAATACAACATTGAAGAAGAGTGTTAAAATAATTTATAGGTCTGTCTATTGAGTGAATAGTTGTGCATGGATAGTGATAGCAGGAATTAGAAGATTATTGGTAACAGAGACAATAGGTCAGGAATTTGCTCTCTTTCAAAGTATGAGGCCAACAATGAATCAACAAGACATGACTAGCAAAGGGAGTGATCTGAGTGGTTATTTCATATCAAGAACTCTAGAAGCTGAGTCTTTACAGCAGGTAAGGGAAAGTGATAATAAAATGACAAAAATATAAAAAGAGGACACCTCTTATTTAGCCTCAAAACAATTTCCTTAAATAATCTCAAGGAAGTTCAAATATTTTCTTTTTACTTTTAGGACTTTATTTTTTTTTAAGTTACTTTATTTTTCTGCCTGATTTTGCAAAGGTAATTTTGAAATCACTTTAGTATGCCAAGTGATAATATTCTTAATAGAAAGGACAGTTTTTGTAGGTGTTATATTTACTTGTATCCAATTTTCTTTTACAGATTTTCAAAACATGGATAGCTAATTATATATATATATATAATTGTTTTAAATAAAACAATCCAACACAGATCAGCAGTCCACAATAGAAGTGGGTTACCCACAGAAATTGTTGACTTGAGCCTTCACAGCTCACTATATTAATATAACTTTATGTACCTCCATTTAAATGTTGAGGCAAAAGAAATTTTTAAAAAGAAGGTTCCATAATGAATTTTTGCACGTAGTACGTTTGCATTTGACATTTTACATTTAAGTATCAGTAGTTTCTAAGCTTTCTGTTACAATAAAAGTTACAAAAGATAATCAATTCAAAAATAGAAAGGGTTTCTTTTGGCTGATAGTTTTGGAGATTTTAGCACACGACAAGTTGATCCTGTTGCTTTTGGACCTGTGCAAACAGCAGGTCATGAGATCTGATTTTTTTTTTTTTTTTTGGAACTGGGGATTGAACTCAGGCCCTTGCACTTGCCAGTGAAGCGCTTATTCCACTGAGCCATCTCCCAGGCCCTGGGTCATGAGATCTGATAAAACCAGTTTACCACAAGGCTCATAATAATGAAAAGCAGAGGTCAGCGTCCTAGTCTCCATTGAGGTCATGTCATCAGGGACTGAAAACCACCCATGAGATGCTAATAATGAAATATCACTTTGTAATTGCTCCATGCTAGGCCATGGTTTGTTTTCAAAATCATCAGCACATGAACCTTTGGGAGGCATTCTATTTCCACACTGTTTTACCAGGTTTATGAGAGTGTACTAGTATCAATTAAAATTGCATTCTATTCATTAGGACACATTTTATTTGGTGGGTTCTTTTTGTAATGTTAGCAATTTAGTCTACTCAGTTACTAATCAGAATTGCTTAAAATTTCTACTTATGGTCAGTATTCTATAAATTACACTTTCCTCTTTTGAGACAATTCATTTTGTTCATATTATTTCTTAAACTCACAGAGAGAAATTCATTCTTATTTCAAAATACAGACTCATTAAACACTTTGACATTGGAACTTACTTAAATCACTTATATATTTTGGCATGATATATTCTTTTTCTCCTTATATATATTTATGTTTTCTTTTAATGCATGATATATATACATATATATATATTTCCTTTGTTTACATTTTCTTTTAATGCTATATATATATATATATATATATATATATATATATATATATATATATTACAGTTTTGATTTGGTTTGGTTTGGTTTGATTCTGCCTTTCTGAGTGTCTCACTATATAGTTCCGGCTGACTATGAACTCACTATGATGCCCAGGCTGGCCTCAAATTTATGATAATCCTTCTGCCTCAACTTCCCCTCCTCTGGGATTACGGGAGTGCATCACCACCTATGGATCACTGTTTCTATTTTTCTAACCCTGCAATGTGTTCTTTTTCAGTATTTTAATCTTTGTGTATATGTTCCAGTGCTTCAAAAGTTTTTTTTGCCATGTTCTTCTATTTTGTCAACACTGAATCTCTCTAACATATCAAACTATTTTTATTTGGTTCATTTTTCATTGTTTGAATCAACTTTGTCATTTTTTTATTTTTATCAGTACTGTTGCAAACTTTAAAAAAAAATTTGAAAACATTTTTACCCATAAAAATAATGATAATTTTCAGTCATAACCTGAATTTTTTTAGTTGCTCATTAATAAAATTTTAGTAAGTGCTGCAGGATTTTATGTATTGGAAAATGACATGTCCACAGATGAAATTTCTTTCTCCTTCCTTCCTTCCTTCCTTCCTTCCTTCCTTCCTTCCTCCCTCCCTCCTCCCCCCTTCCTTCCTTCCTTCCTT
>PVKA01013845.1:18060-54091 GCA_004027165.1 Ctenomys sociabilis | reverse complement strand
CTTGCTACGTGACTCACTTCCCTATTTGTTCCTGAACTTAATCAATTTTACCTGAGCAATGGTGCTTGTAATCTCATTGGTTAACCATGGTTTTGTCCCACCTCTTGCCCACCTAAGCGAGTTCCCATGTCTTTACCACCTTAGACCCGCCTCACCACATGGTTTTCCTCTATAAACGTCCCTGGAAGAGACAGCTTCTGAGGAACTACCCTTTTGGGCCCCCCTCCTGTCCCTCTCTTGGACAGGAGCTTTCTTTCCCTCAATAAATCTATTCTGCTCATAACCTCCGTTTGTTCCTAAAATTCATTCTTCAGTTTTAGAGAGCACAAACTCGTACAGGTCAGGTCCAGAGATGGCTTTTTCCCTATGTCACTTGGAGGTTCCCTATATCGTTCGGAGGTCACCCACCGGAGATCAGTTTTTCTCCCTGTATCACAATGACTGGAAGGAAGCTCAGGGCGAGAGAAGGACAAACAGCCCTGTGCCAACATCCAGCAATATGCTGGACTTTTTTTTTTCAGTCATGATTACTCAGGGCTCCTCTGACGAGATGACAGGTAGAGACTATCTGTCCAGAGGGAAGATGTAGACCCAGGGCCCTTCAGTCCTACTGGACCGCCTGGGAAGCTGAGTCTGAGCTCTGGGGCCTCCGGGTTAGTGGCTGCTTTGGAAGTCAGGGCATGGCTTGTGGGCCTCTTAAGGCAGCCCTCTTATGCTGTCCTGGCTTCTGACAGCAGTTCCTCTGCTACTGCTGTCAGATGAACCTCATCGTCATTTAGCTCCTTTTAGAGCCAAGGGAATCAGACTTAGGGTCTTTTGAGGCTATAAAGGCAGCCATTTTTAAAAATCTCTCTTTTTTTTTTTTTTTTTCCCCTTGGTTTTCTCCCAGTTTGGATTATAGGAGATTTAAATAGTTTTTACCAAAGTATCAAATGAGTTGTCTAGAGCAAAAGCTGTCTTTTGTAGCTCCTGATCTGTAAGAGTAATCTGTCCCTCTAATTAGCATCTCAGAAAGTATGTTTTACTAATGTATTTACTAAACATTACAAGAAATTAGAGGAGTATGTATCTTTCTCCTAGTAAAATAGCTAAAATTTAAAATAACTGAAGGCTTGGTTCTAGTTTTTTAGACCTTTAAGAATACACACTTGACCGAAATATCTTTTCCAGTTTTCCTACCTGGCCCGCTATTAGGCTAGCAGGGGTCTGACTGGGCTCCAATGAGAACTGAAAGTTCCCCTGGTTGTCTATCTCTTGGCTTATTTATTTGCAATGGCAGCTGGTAATGCTGCCTGTCTTTTCGTAAGTCTGAATACATCCTCTAAAAGACATCAATGTATTTATCAGGGTCATCTAAGGCATGTGAACTCTGGAAGTTCTAAATTGTCTTTTTTTTCAAGGATATTGTCCTTGAAAAGCTTGTACAGATTCAGCTAAGAATGGGTGTAGTCCTGTAGAGGCCTGGATTACAGCTGTTCACACCCTCTAGACTGGAAAGACAATGAGAAAACCTTACTTTTAATATTAGTGGATGAGGCTGTGTTTAATGTTGTCTTGTCCTCAGGCTCCAAGACAGCGGTGCGTCAGGCACCTGAACTGCCTGGTTCTCCTGCTGTTTACATCTACACTTTTAAAACTTTATTAAATAATAACATCCTTTTTGAGAGCTTGTTTAGAGGTTCTAGCAGGGGAGCACAGCTACTCATATACCCTTGACCAAGGAACCGTCCTCCTCTATTGGGGGTGGTCGTCCTCTTTGACCAAGCGCGCAGCTTCGGGAGGGACGCACATGGATCATTGAGGGAGGAAGGGTACACCCGCCTAGCCAGCCAGATCAGCCGGATCAACCCTGGCGATCAATGGGGTGACAGATGTCGCAGCTGGATCGCCCTCACATCCAATAATATCCTTTTTAATACAAACAAAATCTGAAGACATTTTTACCATTTTTCTTTTTACATCATCTTTTTAGTGTAAAATATCATAATTTATACTTTTTTCTGCATTCCATTTGGATTAAATGGCTCTTTAGCATGTCAGAATCAAATGTCTTCTGGTGTTTAATGAAGCACACTCTAAAGGAGTAAGACTTTAACCATGAGATCCTCATATCTGGAATACAATAAGGAACTTCAGGGCATTCCTCTTCCTTATTTCTAATTGATTCTCTCCTCCAAGGCATCCCTTGAGTAACCCTCTCTAGAGCAGGTGGCTGCTCCCGTTGGAGAGAAAGGAGACAAGGTCCCACCAGCCTATCCACCCTTGAACTGGTGCAGATTCTCATCTCCTGAACGTCTCACAAACCCTTCACTTGCTCTTACTGACCATTTGTGAATATGTTACAATTGGTCTGATAACCAGAATGTCTGCAGAAGGGAGCATAACTATGGTATAAAAGGTCAATTAGAATTGAGCAACTCTCAGGCTATAAAAATTGCTCCTAGAAATTGATAAAACAATTGACTGGAGGGATTTGACCCTGCCCGCTGAGCCGATCTCCAGACACTTGATTTCTATCTGATCACCTAGGTAAATATTTTTAGCAACTAGACAAGATTTAACCTTGAAGCTCACAGGTGACACTTATATTTATCATCTAGTAATCACATTTTACATGTTGGTAAAAACACTTTACTTAAGTTGACCAAAACCTTATTCTTAGTTAACATGTAAGGCACAGATATAAAACACTTTCCCCTGATAACCACCATTGTAAGCTGTCTCAGCATAATTTCGGAAAGAGTGACTCATTAACTATTCTACTCAGGTAAAGTCCCTAGTTTATTAGCAAAGAGAGGAAAAAGTATAATAGGTAAGTGGAGATCTTTCAGTGGTCAGGAGCCAATTTCCACCAAGGAACCTTCAGGGTTGGCACCTTCTCCCCTCAGGAATTCTTGGTTTCTTTTAGCCCACACAACCATAGGTGTCTCCCAAAAGCAATCCAGCGGTTTCTCTGGTCAGCATTCCATCAGCCATAGGCTTCAATGGGGATCCATCAGACAGCTGGGGAATCCTCTCCTCTGCTTTCAAGAGTGGCAGCTGCTCCAAGAGCATTTGCTAGCTGGCAGAGTAACCACTGCTTGTCCAAGTTCTATAAGGGATAGTTGAAAGCCTGAACAAGACCACTTAGCTTCAAAGTCCACAACTTATCTCTTATGTACCTAAATGATAACCAGACCTAGGAGAAAAGATGGAACCCTCTCTCACACTAAACACGTTTTGGTCCCATAAGTGTGCTGCTTTTGCAGATAGCTCCTTCTGGTGTCACCCAGAAGTCGGTTCTCTCCACTGTGTCTCAGGTTTAGCCTCCCGAAGGAGACCTGCCCAGAACACTAAGCCGGGACATGGCTGTTACATATGTTCTCCTGGACGGGCATAGTCCTCTCTGTCTCATCTGACCCAGAGATGGGGTATGTGTCCTTTTTCTAAAATGACTTTCCTGTCTCGGCGTTAACAAACACTCATTTTCTAAGGGCTTCACTTAGCTAGAACAGTCAGAGTTTTCCCAACATTACATGCCTCTAAAAAGGAAAGTACAAAGAGGTGGGAAAATTAGGAGTAAAGTCAAAAGAAGGAAACTGAAACAGAGCAGGCCTGACATTGCCTCTAGCATGTAGAGGGGAATCAGAACCAGTCTATCCCAGTGAAACCTGTCCTCCATGTCTTAAGAATGGTTGCTGACCAAATGTCATTTAATTGGCAAAAGGAGTCCCATGTTTCATATACAGACATGTATATTTCCTAAGTCTGAGCTATATTTAAAGGTCCCACATTGCAGTTTGAAATGGAATCCTCTAAGAGTCATTATTAATGTCTCACTCTCTAGCACTACTGTCTAAATCCAAGCAAGGAATACCAGTACATTTAGCATCCAGTTCAAACGCAACATATACAAGTACACAACAGTCAAAAAATGTCCCACTAAAGAAATACCAAAACCTTATAGCATTTCCATGTTAACTTAGATTTACCAACATTTTGACCAACGTTTTAGCAAAACCATGAGACAAATCATAAGCAATTGCAAGCAAGTTTAACAGTACTATGAAACAAAACTATATGAGGAAAAACATGAACAATTATAAGCAATGGGCAAAGACATATAAACATTTGAAGCATAAAAATGTTACCTAAGCAAGTCTCAATTCAGAATTTATAAAAGAAAAGCAAACTTATACCTCCGTCCAATGATCTCAGTGGGACCTCCAAATGATACAGGGCAGTAAAACTCCCAACAGGACCTACATGAGGTTGTGTTGTCTAAAACTGAAGAATGAACTTTAGGAACAAACGGAGGTTGGGGGAAAACTTTATTGGACAGAAAAGCTTCTGTCGGAGAGGGACAGAAGGGGGGCCCTGAGCAGGTTGCCCAGGAAGCTGCCTTTTTCCAGGTATTTTTATAGGGCAAAACCATGGGGTACTAAGGTAAAGAAGAAGGGGTCTCGCATAGATGGATGTGGGGTGGGATAAAACTATAGTCAACTGATGGGATTACAAGCACCATTGTTCAGGTAAAGTTGATTAGGCCCAGGACCAAATGGGGAAGCCAGTCATGTAGTAAGCGGGCATGAATAGGGGACAGGGTCTCTCCCCCTTGGGGTTTGGGCTAGTAAGTGGGCATGAATAGGGGACAGGGCCTCTCCCCTTCAGGGGTTGGGCTAGTGACTCACTTGGGTCTTTTCAGGTGATCACTACCTACTTAGAATATCAATCGTGTTACTCTTTTAGCTTCTGTTTGACCTTTAGGTCTGGTTCACAGTAGGAGCCTCCTCCATCCCTCCCAGAGTTGCAGACATCTTGTTTCCTGTTATTACTTTTTTCCAGGGCCTGGCCTTAATTGACTGCCTAAAAATATTTCTATGTAACTCTGCTGCCTGCAACACTCTCAGGGCCAATAAAGGTGCAGAGGGTGAAACAGTGAGTGCCCTGAAGCGTTTCCCACAGTGGCTGAGGACCAGAGAGCTAAGAAGCCCGCAAGAAAGAAGGCACCTTATGCCTGGAAAAACATTGGTGACAATCACATGCATGTTAACTCTAAAATCAACATAAAATAGAGATTCAGGGAATTCTATTGTGTAAAAAGAAAAACGCAGAATTTTCATTTGCACAAAATATTAGACTGAGTGAAAGAGATAAGGATAGAATGATAGAGACATTTGCATACAACAAATAAGATATTCCAGGCTGGCAGATTAGGTGGGAATAAATGGAAACGTCTGTCTCCTGGCTCCATCCCCGCTTCACTTCTACTCCAGGCCTTAGTGCTTGTTACTGCCCTACTGACCCAAAGTGCAGCAGATTCAACCTGTCACTGCTAACGGCAACAATATAAAGCAGAACGGCACAGAACACAGAGGTAAGGACCCATTTCCCCGGAGACCGAGACGGAGATGTGCAGGGCGCGTGCTCCCCTGCAGCCCCTGCTCCAGGACACCACTTATAAGATAGCGCTCACCTCCCACTCCTGCTGGGGACGGAGCTGCGGGGCCGCACTGACCACGCATCCTGAGCTCAGGGCTGCGCACTTTTATCTTCAAGTCTGAAGGGTGCAAGGCACTAAAATCTCCCTTTCTTTAATCGTTTAGCTACGGAATCCCAAGTAGCACTCGCGCTTTTCTGCCTGACTTTTTGAGCTGGCTCTTTTGATCTCTGACTGCTTTCTACATTGTAAACCTAATCCTATATTTAAACATATTTCTACATTGCATCAAACAGCCTGATTTAAATTCCCCATAATGTGGAGAGCCATGGTAATCGACTCCCCAGCATTCCTGATTGGCTTGCCATTCACTCTTTTAAAAATAAATAAGAATAAAAACGTTTAAGGAAAACCAGGGTGACAATACCTTTGAAAATACTCAGCAATTTAGCATCACAAAAAGTGAACATTTAAGGCCCATGCTTCCAAATGCCACCCTAATTACAGCGCGTTCCCTCTCGGTGTGCTTTTTCACATGCAGACGAGGCCTTATTCAAATGAGGAAGACCTTTGCGGGGCTCTAATAGAGAGCTTAGCAGAGCTCGGCTGCTTGTCAATGCAAATGGCGAGGAACGGCTCGCGTGCAGATGCAGATTATAGTTATCCTCTTCACACGCGGCGCGAGGTTTCACGCTCTGGAAATATTTTGCTTATCAGTGAGAAGCAATGATCAACACCTCCCACCCCAGCCCCGGAGAGACTGCAGACAGATCATCAATATTCACATCCAGTTGGCTCCTCGCAGCGCCCGCCCCTGCATTTGCTGCTCCAGTGCGTACTGACTGGGTTCTCAGCGGAAGCGCCGACCGCCACCCATCCAACGCCGAGCAGAGACAGAAAAGAGACTTCCAAGGGACGCAGAGAGGCAGCCACCCTTACGGGCTTGGAAAGGAAATGTAAGCCCTAGAAAGACCTGTTTTCTTGTCTCGGAGGAAGAAGGTGAAGCAATTTCTAAGGGCTGTTGGTGGAAAGTCAGCCTGTCTCTGGTAGGCCCCTTGGAGGCCTCTCGTCTAGCTGGGTCCCTAGAGGCAGCGCCAGCACCCACTTTGAGCAATGCTCACTGTTCCATGCTTAAGGCCGTGAAGCGTGATCCTCACACACTGTGCCTCCCGGCAGGCAGCCAGGGACCTGATGGGGATCCCGCAGGCGGTGGCAGGGCAGCCTAACAGATGCGCAGGACATTGATCTCAGCCACAGCCTGGTCCTCTGAGGGCACAGTTGGGAAGTGAGGGCTCAGGCTCCTGAGGAGGAGGCCGGGAGCCGCTGCAGGGCCCTCTTCAGGAGAAGGACCCTGCATGAGCAGGGAGCAGACACCTCAGCCCAGGAAGCCATCCTACACCCAAAGCCAGAGCCTGAGGGCAGCGGGAACGATGCACACGGCAGTGACAACTTCCCTGGCCAGAACCCTGGGCATCACACAGTAGCAGGGCAGGAGCAGCTGGTTCTGGTAAAATGGAATAAATAGAAAAGAATAGATCGGAACAAAAGAGGACCCAGAGCCATCCAACAGACATGTCTTTTTGGCGTCAAGCCTGCTTTTCCATGTGTGCAGGGTGGCACACTGTCTCATGTTCTGTGTGTGGCATGTGTCTAGCTTTGTGCTGCGCTGTGCCCATGTGGCCACCTTTGGTGTGTGTGTGCTGGGTGTCCCGTCACCCTGTTGGTGCATTCTGTGTAGACAGGCTGCAGCATGCGTGCTGCACTGTGGCACACGCAGAGCCTCTTGGGTGTAATATTTGTGCCTCTTGTGTGTAATATAGGATGGTGAGCTTAGAAAAAAATTGGTAAATTTGTTTACATAAAAGTAAAAACTTCTCAGTGGGAAAAATTAGCACATTATAATAATGCCAGCCGATGATGCTATAAAATAGCAGGAAGCCGTCGCTTGTCCCTGGGCTGGGCAAAGGCTGAAGGCCCACACACATCTTGCGGGGACTCTGAAGGGATTCGCATGTCCCAGCATCACTAAGGCCACCTGGCCACACCCAGTCATCACCAGAGGCGGATGCCATCCACGGAAGTAACCCGTGGGAGCATTTAGTGATACCTGCACTGTCATGATATTTTAAAATAGGGCTTTTATTTCCAACATTCTAAAGGTCTCTTCTAATTAATAGTATCATTTCTAATGTTTAAAAAATGACTACATTAGAGTCACCCAAGTGTGGATCAAGGACAGAGCTAAAAATCAGTACTAATTCTCACCACTTATCAGACTATTAGGCAGCTACACAAATGCACAAGGAGACCTTTCATGTCTCAGTGAAGGAAGAACTCTGATTTATGCTGAGCCCAAAGAAGACAGCGGGACCCAGCGCAGCCAGTGCCCACCTCTGGAAGCAAAAGATGCTGAGGGCCAGGGTCTGTCTGCTGGTTGGACAAGGCAATGTGGATGGACGACTACTGAACACTCTTAACTTTTTGCTTTTCAAGTGAAATTATTGAATAAAAGAACAAGTTATATGCATATGCACGGCATGAGCAAATAATAAAATGTCCAGGCTGCTGAGGGCGTGGCAGGTGTCTAGTGTGAGCGAAGGGCAGGGCCTGGTCACATTGCAGCTCTGAAGCAGACAAGCAGCTATTCACGTTTTTGAGACCAAGTTCCTAAGATGCTATGCACAACTGCACTCTTACTTCAGTAGTGCTTATGCTTCCAAACTGCTTGAAAATCATACATTTTTTAAAAATGTTTTAAGTCCAGGGTCTATGGAGTCTCACTACACAGATCAGAATCACAGTGATTATCCTGTTTTCAGCCTCCCTCGTGCTGGGATTATACGTACATGGCACCAGGTGCAGTCTTGGTCACCATCTCATCACACCCCAGGGTAGGGGCTGACGTGGCATGGGGTGCGGAGCATTGAACCGCAGCCTCTGCACTCTGCCTGAGCAGGTGCTTTAGTCCCCTGAGCTATCTGGCCAGCCCTCCAAAAATTATACTTCTTCGAATGCACATTGAATCACTAAAGCCACAAATAGCCAATGCTGTGGTACTCTCATGCCCTTTGTCCATGAAAGGTTTCCTTTTTAGGTAATGATCACATCAGTTCAGTGTAGAGAAGGGAAGACTGATTAAAATTACATTTTGGAAAACTGTCCCCCCACCATGTCACCAAAAACAAGGTCTTATCAGTATCCCACTACTAAAGGATGTCCTGAATATATGGGTTCTAAACTATCTCTATTTGGATTGAAGAGGCCACCCTCACCTATGAAGTTCAACTGCCTCAAAGTTCAATGTGGGCTCTAGACCCAGTGCGGGAACCAGGACCTTCAATCCAGTATCATTCAACTACTTTTTAAAAACTTTATTTATTTATTTATTTATTTATTTATGTATTTATTTATTTTGTGATACCAGGGATTGAACTCAGAACCTTACACTTTCCACGTAAGTGCTTATGCTACCAAGCTATCTCCCTGACCCCCATCCAGTTACTTTTAATACACTTCTCATTTGAAGTACAGAGCAGACAGACCCTAAAGCTTAGGGCTTGTAATTCAAACACAATGAATCCTAAACAGCACACAGAAGATGAGGCACTCCCATATTTCTCAGAGAAGCCAACACAAGTTTGCTGTGGAGAAGGCCGTAAGCCAGACGGGGACCTTGCAGCTCGGCCAGGTTGCTTGGTGAGACCTGCGTCTATTCTCTTTCCATCTGACTCACAGCCTACGTTCAGAGTAAATCAAGAATGACAAGAAAATTTACCTTCACGATGAAATGCACTCGCTCTGAAAGCTTTGCCGGCTCCAAAGACTGAGCCTGTTTAACCACAGCTTCATTTCGCTTGTTGGCATGATAAATGTCTGAGTGCAGAGGAACCAGGGAGCCTCCTGCTCTGTACCCAGGAGCAGCGCTGTTTAGCTGCGGTGTCGGCTGGGAAGGGGCTCCCATCCGTGTGCCCCTCAGGCACAGAAGCCCTGGGGTCCTCAGAGAATGGGTGGCACATTTGATGCCACCAACTTCCTCTAATCCCACCACATCATCGCTGACCACAGTGGCCTCATGTCCACTGAGAGGACAGAGAGCTGCTGGGTGTGGCTGGGGAGGACAGCCCTGGGCCAGACTGGACAGGCCAGCACGTCACCTGTGTGATGAAAGCAGGGCAGGCTCATGCAGAATGTGCTTGGCCCTCTTCACTCGGACAGCTTGTACTTCTCCTTTATAAACCGTGGAGCACTCCAGGTACAAGCACCACACTGTCCTTACCCAGTCATCTGTTGATGGACAGATAGGCTAACAGGATTCAGCCTTTGAAAGCTGCACTGCTGTGGATCCAGGTACCCGTTAACCCCAGTCACCTGATGTCTTTAGCTCTTTGGGGAAGCTACCTAGGAGGGAAACAGCTAAGTGCAATGAAATTTCTAGTGTTGGAGTTCTTTAAAGATCTGTTGTGCATGATGGAGCACCACGAGGATGTAAGGAGGGATATACTCGGGTCTCCATGGGACAGTGGATGCACCTGGAGTCAATGATGTTAAGAAAAATAAAGCAGACTCACAGGCTGCAGCAGATTGGTGGTTTCTCTTATACGAGAAGCCTGAAGTATAAATACGTTAAGGAGAAAAGCAAAAGAGAAATGATAGGAGCCAGAGAGACAAAGCTTTAGCAGGTGGGAAGGAGACTACGAGACTTGGGGTGGCGCCATGAATGGAACTGAGCTGTGCTGGGTGCGGCCAGCTCCCAGGAGACACGCAGCCACAGTGTGCTGCAGACATGGGCGAATCAACGAGAAATCACACAAACGCAAAAACGTGGGCCAGGTGACATGATGTACTCATAGAGCAGGTCTTGCTCCTTCGGGAGCCTCATCAGGGGGATAGCAATACCGGGGGTGCCTGAGGCATCCCACAGGGAAGGGGAGCTGCAAGCAGGGAAGCAGCCCGGTCTGTTCAAATCCCATCTACTTTGGAGTCCAACAGGCACTATGCCTTGCTTAATGATCTTTCCATTTTAATTTCTTAAGGCAAAATGCTTCATTATTTTAAAAATGTGCTAGTTTTTAAAACCTTTTAAGCTACCTCTGGCCCAGTCCAGCAGAGAGATGCAGAGATACCAGTGGACCTTTAAAAATGGCACTTACAAGGTAATCAATAAATGGAAACATCCAGTAAATGAATGAACATTTAGTTTATCAGTGAGCCTTCTAAGGATCCAACTAATAAAACAGATGAATGAAGAAGGGTTCAGGTGGGGAAGTTTAATGGTCAGTTTTCAGACTCAGCATGCATGCCAGCAATTTACTGCCCAGGAGAAGTGTGGGTGCCCAGTTGTGGGCATGGCGAGGGGCATGCAGTCTGGGCATGTGTGGCCCCTGAGGAGCACTGCAGTCAGCGTGGCTCCCTCGTAGTCTCATGCACACTCTGTGGTGAGTCCACACACACTAACCGCATTTGGTAAACTGGGGGCTCAGAACCTGTGTGAAGCAGCAAGGAGTGTGACCTGCCACGGGCCATCAGCCTGGTCCACGTGGCCACAGCCCCTTAGCGCCCAGCCTTCTGAACCCACAGAACACATTCTCAGAGGTCCCAGCAGAATGTGGACGCAACAGGTTCTCAGGGTCTGAAGAGCATGGTGCCCACAGAGTCGGAGGAGGAAAGAGGAGAGGGGAACCTGTGCCTCCCAGCTGTGAGGCGTGGACAGTGGGGCTGTGTGGTGGTGAAGCAGGCCCCGTCCATCCTGAAAGAAGAGGAGCACACCCTACCACGCTTCCCTGGCTGGAAAGGGAGAGGAAGGCCAGAGGGGTCTCATGGTCAGGGGAGCAGCAGAGAAGAAGCCAGGGGGAGGAAGAGGACACATGGGTGAGAGAGACGGGCTCCTGGGAGCTCCAGGCTGGAGGGCAACTTGGTCTTTGAAATCTGCTCCTGTCAAAGTATGCCTTGGCTCATCCAGTGCTGCTTTTTTCTTTGTTCCCCTTTGACACGGGGTCTCGATAGGTGGCCCCACTGCCCAGGGCTCCTGAGCTCAAGCCTCCCTCCTTAATGTCCCAAACAGCTGGGAGTCAAGGCCAGAGCCATGTGCCTGTGCCTCCCCTATTGCTGACAGCAGAGAGCCAGGGTGCCATGGAGGGACAGGGTTAGAGCCACCCAGTTCAAGTCCCTGATTCTTAGGGTTGGTCTTCCACTGCAGCCACAGAGAAGGGGCCTTGCAACTGTGACACTGTGTGGAGAGCCCAGCATGGCAAAGGAAGGAAATGATGTTGGGCTCCAGCACTCCAATTCTAGAAATCTACCTGTGTCAGCTGCCGACGCACGCCGAGACGCTGCCGAGTTAACTTCTGCGTGACCTCACCATACACTCCCGAAAGCACTAGTACCAACAGTTTCCAGGGCTTCAGCCGGGGTGGGCTTAGCCAAGCTTGGGCTTTCCCTGTATGCTGTACCAGTGACCCCGTCCCACCTGCCCTCTGCTTGGCACGGGACTGCAGTATCCCACCTGTCCCAAACCCTGTCTGGCCGGTGTCTGTCACTGCTCAGCTTCCTGGGCTGGACCCTGTAGGCATTTCCAAGGGGCACAGACATTCTTACTTTAGATACTGAGATTTTAGGCTTCACTTATCTTGGACTATGGGGAGCCTGGGAAGGGAAAGATGTCTTTCAAGTTAGGGTATAGAAAAACTGTTGCAGGGAGCAATCCACAAGCAGCAATAGCGGAGCTGCCAAGATCGGCCCCCAGATTGGCCACCAAGGCCTTCACATCTGCACTGGGCCTGAATTGTCCACGTGGGGTCCAGGTCCCTGAAACAGGAGTGCTGGCTGGGGAGAGCACCTGCCAGGCCTGATCTGGCCTCTTGAGCCTTTCTGACACAGTTGCCTCTGCAGGACAGAAGAGAAGAGCTGCTGAGGAGGAGAGGCAAGGAGGTTTGTCTTCCCTGGGCTGCAGGGGCCCCCTGGGCAGCTGCTAGCTGCTCTAGCAGCCTCTGGGGGACTTGCAGGCCTCAGTCCTGCGGCCACAGGGCAAGGGACCTGGGGGGTGAAGAGTGTTTCCTGGCCCACCTCTGATGTCACCTTCATGTGACTCTGGGCAGAGGACTCAGACAAATGTCCTGACCACACCTCTCTCATGCTGCTGCTTTGGCTGCCCAGTATTCAATAGCTTGTAGAGCCTAGAGAAAACAAACACGAAGCCCACATCTGCTTAGTAAATCTCAACAGCAACAGCTAAATAAAGCCAAGCAGAATTCTTCAAAGCTATGTGTGGGTTTCGTTACTGACATTCTCAGCATTGGTGCTGGTGATGGCAAAGAGAAGTTCAGATTTGTTCAGCTGGATTGTTGTAGCAGTCGATACATTGTGTCAACTTGCGAAGTTAAAAGCTTAACTAAATCAGCTCGGCAGTTCCACATCCTAGGGCATGGAGGCCCCTCCCTAGGGTGACCTATCACCTAAAGGATATAAAAGGGACCTGAGGAAGGATGGAGCATCGCACCTGCTTGGAGCACCTCTGGCCTTTCTAGTCAGCGTGGAAGGAAGGGAGAGAGACTTGCTAGCAATAGCAGCCTACCCCTCCTTTTACATTTTGCCTTTTTCTGCCTCCATGAATGACTGCCCTCCGCCGTGTGCCACTCTGCCTGGGAGCCAGCCAAGTGTGGACTGGAAGTCCTACGAACCGTGCCCTGAATACGCCTTTCCTTCCCTGATTTGGGGTGTTGGGTATTTTGTCCAGGTGATGAATAAAAAGTAACTGAGACAATTATCTTTCAAAATTCCCTGAAGATACTGTGCCTTGCTGCTTGCCTCTGGGTCCCACTCATGGGGCTCCCCAGGCACATGGGAGTGGGGGTGGCCCAGCCTGCAGAGCTCAGAGCAGAGGCATCTCCAGCTTGACCTTCGAGTTGCACCAGGCAGTAAACATCAGGGAACAGATCAGAGCCACCTTTTGCATCCTGCACACTCCTGAGTTAAAATTCATGGAGCAACTGACTCATCATATCTGGAGCTAATGAGGCTGTGACTTTTGAAGCAACAGGTGACTATGGCACGTCTGCGCAGGCTCCGTCTCTCTGTGCGTGCACATTACTCTTGTTCTAATTGTGTGTGTGCTCCTTGGCCTAGGGTGTGGGGAGGCAACAACCCGAACAGGAAACCTCCTCTGTCTCTCTGCTCCACCTATCCTTAGATCTCCACTCCTCCTGTGTGCAGGAGTTCTCTAAACAGCTGCTGTGCTGGCCTAAAGGCAGACCAGGTCCCAGGCATCTCCAATTGTAAGGACTCCACCTGTCACTTCAACAGTGGCCCTAGAATGACCAAGTCTAGTAATATTAAATACAAGAGTGGGCTGGCAAGATAGCTCAGCGGTCTAGAGCGCCTCCCAGGGACCGCGGTTCGAGCCCCAGCACCACATGCCATGCCAGCCCCTCCCCGCAGGGCCGGCTGAGCTCACACCCCACCCCCACGAAAAAAGAATCCGTGATGTGTAGCAAGACACTGTAATAAATAAAGGAATTTTTAAATACAAGAGAAAAGGGCCTGGTGACAAGTAAGAATAGAGGGAAACTCAAGATGACAGGATCGACATCCCCAATGTTAAAGGCAGGGATTCATCACACACAGTGTGTCCTTTAGAATCCAAAGACACTTGGTCCCTGGAGGTCAGACTGAGGCTGCTGCCAACATGATCTGTGGCGGTGCCCTAGGGAGAAGGTGCGCCAGCCTGCCTTGCGTGTGGCCACTTGCAGTCCTGAGCTGTGATTTGCTTTTTCCCAACTTGACTTTCTTAGACTCTGTGTTATCATGAAATCCTGGCTCCAGGTCCCATTATGTCACTGTACTGTGACCAGGAGTATACACAGAAGAGCATCACCTGGTCCACATGTGTATGCCTAAGTTGTCACTGCAAAGCACGAGCTGAGGACAGCATCAGCTGGAAAGAGACCCAGCCGGCATGTGCAACTGGGAGCCCTCTGTTTAGGCCTGGCTCTGGTGACTCCTTCACCAAGAGTGTCCCTGCTAGGTACAGGGCCAGGAACTGGTTAGCAGAAGCGGCCACCTCTCACAGGCACTGGGGTTGATGCCAATGGACAGCTACGTGTTTGTCAAGTTCAGTGTTCATTTGCAATCTATGTCATCCACAGACTAGCATGCTTTGGTTTTAGAGCTGGGATAAAATTTGCAGGATGCACAGATGTGGGAAGGAGGAGCCTGAGCCTCCATGCGCTGCAGTGGAGTGGAAGGCTACAAGCTGGAAGGACACTGGCAAAGGAAGTTTGAGAGCCTGCACCTCTATTGAAGCCTTTGAGGCCAAGCTGAGATGCAGAAGCACAGCAGCATAGAGTCTCAGGCAGAAGTCCTTTAGGGAGAGCACACCCTTCTCTTCACAGGAACCACAGGCTCTAGCAATGGGCCAGGGACTTGAGCACTAGGACCTCTTGTTGTCCAGAGATGCTATAGCTGGCAAGAGAGGCAAAGCACTTGGGGAGGTACTCAGAGCCCTGGCCAGGTTCTCTGTGTTTTCAGGGCTCTCTGCTTATGTGGGCCCTGGGATGTGTGTCTGGGTGTGGGTGGAGCAGGAGCCAAGAAGGCATCAGGATTTTCCCCAGTTGTGTCCCAGAGCATCAGAAGAGCTAAAGAACTCACTTGAATTACTTATACATAAAATATACGTAGCTATATCTGTATGTGCATATACAGTTGTTTCCTAACCAACTAGTAAACATGGTTCACCTTTAACAAATCCCCTCCCCTCTGTAAAACAGGAATGAAGATTGCCCTGGTTCTTCTGGAGCCTGGACAAGATGGGACTGTTCAGGTTTGGGCCTGAAATGTCCAAAGTAGCTCATGGGGTGAGAGCTTGGTCTTGGGCAGAAGCCCTCAGGGTATTTAGAAACAGGGGGTTTAGGGAGCCACTGGAGCAAGGGGGCTCTGAGTTCAGCAATGCTCTGGCCACTGCTGGATTTATAGCTTGGGCATCAGAGCTGAGGGGAGGGCTGGTACAGTATGTAGTGCCAGGGATTGAAACTCGGTCCCTGAATGCTTGCCTAAGCTTGCCTAAGCAGGCGCTTTAGACCACTGAGCTATCTAGCCAGCCCCCTCCCACCACTTCTTCCACGTTTTCCCTTCCCATTCACTGTGAGGTGACAGCTTTGTTATACCACCCCTGCCTACCATGTTCTTTTACCTCCCCACAGGCCCAGACCTTACAAAACCCTGTACTGATAGACTGAACCTTCTGAAACCATGAGCCAAGTCAACCTTTCCTCCTTCAATTGACTACCTCGGTATTTTTTCACAGAAATAGAAAGATGACTAACAAGCAAACAATGAAGGATCTTAGTCACCCAGGATGCACTGTCCAACCTAGCAAGATCCCTAGTCAGGCGTGGTTTGCATGTTCTCAAGGGTCCCTACGTGGGGTCCTCAGCATGGTGTGATAGGAAGAATGGACAGTGCTTGGTGGGAAGTGGTGAGGAAAGGATCTCACTTCCTGTTCAGGAGTTGTGTGTGTCCCCACCACAATGTGTTGCCAGCTACCATTTTCACCAGAAGCAGAACCATTGTGGTCGCCCACATAGAACACTAAACCTCCCAAACAGTAGGATAAATAAACCCGCCTTCTTCCTGGGGACCTATATGCAAGGTAATGAAAAATGGACTGAATCACAGCGGGGACTACCAGAGAAGAGCTTGGAACCACTGACTTTCAGAATCATTTCCCTGCGCTGCCCACAGACACAAGTGGAGTCACCATCCAAAGATGAGGAGAGACACAGACATGCGTGCCCTAGCCCTGTGGTGCCCGAGTCGTCACAAGAGGGCAGTCACCATTCTGGGTAGGGGAGGTGCTCCCCGAAGCAGCAATGCCAGTGTCTGCCCTGAGTAGAGACAGAAGTTTCTGTTCTGCGTGCAGAGCCTGGGCCAGCAGAGAGCAGGATGGGTGAGGACATAGGTCCCAGGGCCCATCTGTCAGCCCCGCAGGTTTTACTGGTTCAGAGAGACATCTGGGACTAAATCATGGCAGAGGAGTGGGCGGCTGCCCCCAGGCCCCAGGCAAGTGGCGCTTTGTTTTAGGAGCCTGTCAGGAAATCCTGTGGCCCCACTCCCAGGGCCACTTCTCATTCTCCAGCCTTTTATTGATTTTGGTATGAAGAGTATAATTTGCTATTGTTGCTACGGTGTCACAGGAAGAAAGAACCCCTCTAAGACTCGAATGCTAGCAGATCCCGGTTCAAATCCGCCTTGTGAGGACCACCCGCTACAGCAAGGTGTTTACCAGGAGAGGGGCTGTCCTGATGAGACACGGCACGCTAATCGAAAACACAAGTAAACTGAAAATTAAATTTAAAAGCTGATAATTTAGTATCTTCCTCGCCAGGAGTGATGGCTTTCATTTGCGCGCAGGATCGTAGCTGTTTGGGGTCAGCGTGGCGCGGCCGGCTCCGGGCCTCTCCCAGCGACTGTGGAGTTGATTAATTTCTTGGAACCGAGCTTTGTCTTCCCCAGCTCAGTGAGCAACTTCATTTCAGCTGATGAGTTCAACCAGGGGTCAGAACAATCCTCATTTCTGACAATCCCACGAAATGGGAATTAATTTTATGAGTTAGTGCCGCTGCGCGCAGAACGCAGGCGGAAATAGTCAGAGGAGTTAACATAGGCAGCTGGGAGGAGCGGCGAGCAAGCACTCGCTCCGCTCCATCCAAGCCAGAGCCGACGTGTGGCGGCCCTGGGCTCCGAGGATCAGAGTCCCGGGTGCCCTCCGCAGCAGACAACACAGAAGCACTACCTGCGACTGTTGTTAAGAGTTCTACATGGAAAAGAATGTCTGAATGCAGGTAGATAAGGGCCATACAGAGAGGCTTAATTGCTACAAATACAGCGTTTTATAAAAGAATGGTAGAAACTCAAAGGAGTCGTCGTATCAGGAACTGTTCAAATATTATGGTGGCAGTTGTGACCACGTCTCACTAGATGCATCCAAGTGCCTACCGAGTGCTTCTTTTCACCAGGCACTCGGCACCCTGCCGAAGCCGGGGAGCACGTGGTCAGGGGTGCAGGGGGCCCTGGCCTGCATGGAACTGAGTCTCTGTGTTAGCATGCTGAGCCTGAGAGCCACAATCCTGCGGGTCTTGTAGATGGGGGCGTTCCAGGGGATTATTGAGGCATAATAAGGCCACTGAAGCAGGGGCCAATCCAGTCTGACTGCATCCAACAAAAAGAGATCAGGACTTGTACTGACATAGGGGGCAGGCTGTGAGGACACAGAAGAAGACGGCGTCCTCATGGCAGGAACAGAGGTTCAGCAGGAGCCTTCTGTGGCATGCAACTGTGTCCCCCAGCCCGTAGGAGGGGGATTGGCTTCCAGTGCGAGGTTCAAGCCTGGGCTGACAGGCACACACGCCACGAAGACAAGGCTTCCCTGGCTCCCCCACCTCCCAACCCCCAGCATGTGGCCCTAGGTGGACCCTAAGGCATGCTCTGTGGACACTTCTCCCCTGGAAGACTCTCTTTCCTGAGCTCTGAGTTCTCGGTGCTGGCTGACACCCCATGTTACTAAAGGGTGGCCTTGGCAGCCCAGGCTTAGAGACAGAGTTCTGAGAGAAGTTGCTCTCTCACATGCTCCTTCCCGATCCAGACCACGGTCCAGGGCCTCCAAGTTAGCCTGGCTGGTCTATGTCCTACAACCAGGTCTCTTAAGGCCAGAAAGATCCAATTGAGACACATCACAACCCTGAGGAAGGGTACTCTTAGGCCTTAGCACCAAGTCTTCACCACCCCACAAAAGGCTACAGGACAAAAGGAATGTCCAGGATGCAGGGGAGGTCCAGAAATGGCCTTGTTCTGGAGACAAAACCAGAGGGTGTAGTGGGATGGAGGAAGCTGGACCCTTCCCAGGTCCTTCACCACCACTGGTGAAGGGGAGAGCTGCCCTTGCCCCAGCACTAATTCAACAGCTGCCAGGAAGACAAGGGGGAGGAAGACATGCAGGAGCAAGGAGAGAGATGCACACCTCCCAGGGACCCGGCCCTGCAGGTAGCTTTGGGAATCAAGAACAGAGCCTTGATCCTCTCACTTTGGTCCTCAAAGTGTGAGGTCAGCATCTTGACCCCTGGGCTGTGTCACCTACTCAAGAAACAGAGCTGTCCAGATGCCCAGCAGAGCCAAGACTTTGGGCAGCATTCGTCCTCCACTGGCAGAGAGGTGTGAGATAATTGGATATCTTAGGTATTGAATATCACTATGACTTCTGAAGAAGAGAAAGCTGCCACTGACAGAGCTTGACCAGCACGTAGTCCATGAAGACAAGGCTGCCCAGGCTCTCTCTATTCCCCCTGTTTATAAAATCCTCATGAAACCCCCCATGAAATATGAGTTTTCAGCATATCACGTTACCTCAGGAAGCATGAGGCAGGGAACACACCTCAGCCCTACTGAGGCTGAGCCACTGGGAATCTGGCCACGCCCATCAGGCAGAGGCAGAGGGCCCACGTGCATCTTGTGGTCTCAGTTTGGGTGGTGTGGATGTGTACTTCCACACCTTCCTGTGGGGGCAAGGGGCACCCCTCTCTATAGATCCTCCATGCCTCAGTGGCCTTTCCAACTTCTCCCTCCCTTGGACAGTTACTGCTCAGCCTGATTGTGACTGGCTTTATGTGTGTGGCCCATCCACCAGCCTGCAATCCTAGAGCATTTCAAGCATAAAGCTAGGGATGGAAAATGGTGAACTGACACAGGAGAGCCATGCCTGCTCGCTCTAGACCAGGGCCACCCAGAAGACAGCTCAGATGCTCTGCTGAGGGGCAGCTGCACTTCCTAGTGCCACTCACACTTTTGCATTTGAAAAGCAAGTGCTGCATGCTTGCTCATACATGAGAAGACTAAAAAGTGCATGACTTACTCAGTACAAGAAAGAAGAGCTGACAGGGAAATCGGAAGTAAACTGTTGGCAATGAGAAAGGGGTCCGTGGGAGGGAAAGCGAACCTCAGGGTGGAGGTGCGTTCAAAGCACAGCCTGCCTTCCCAAAGCGAAGTCCTCACTCTGTAAGGCTAAAAGGTGCTAACTTCTAAATAATTAATCCAAAAACAAAAGAGAAAAGAATCAGAAATGCCTGCTCAAGATCACTAGGACTGTCTTTCTAGAGCACTATGACCACCCTCTCTAGAGTGTCCCAGTCCATGGTACAGAGATGGGGCTGCCCACGCAGGGATTTGAGGCCCCTGCTTAGAGGATATGGAAGGAGTGCCCTGTATAGGGCGCAGGTGCTGTACTCCTTGGGGTGTGTGTGTGTGTGTGTGTGTGCATGGATGTGCACTCCCCGAAGCACAGCTTCTTCCAGAGGTAGATGGAACCAGTGATGGACAGAAGTCAGTAGGTATGAACAAGGGTACAGTACAGGGCATATTGGGTGTGCAGTCACACACGTACCTGTCCACTTCCATGATGCCAGCATTTGTACTTGGTGCAGAAAGAAGGAGGGAGAGAGTGGACCCTAGTCTGCCAGCCATCGTGCCCCAGCCCAGACATGAGAAGGAACTCCTGTTCTCGGCTGCCTGCTCCTTGCCCAGCAATTTCTATCATTTTCAGGCAAGAAATGTCCAGAAAACAGGGACCTCAGGGCTTTAATGTCTTCTACGCCTGGGTCCAGAGAGCATGACGAGATTGGCTATATGGGGGTGCCAGTAGCAGAAATTTTACCTGCAACCTTGACATAGCCAAGGACACTGTATCTGAGGCGAAGGTGCGGGCTAGCTCTATCTGTACCCCTGATCACTGGTCTGCTCCGGGGCAATAGCACTCTAGGGAACTCCAAGAGCCCATCTACCCAGCCCATCATCCCGCTGAGGACTGTCTGCAAGCTCTGAGGTCTTAGAAGGGCTAAAAGTGGCCTTCAGGGAGTTCAAGAACAGGGATGGCCATGCCCACCTGTGTCCAGGACAAGGTCTGGTGAGCAGGGTCATTGAGTAGTGGGAAGAACACCTGGAGAGATAGGAGGTATCCTTTTAGATGGGGAAAGCAGCAAGATTACCTGGATCCAAGAAGGACCAGCCATGGGCTCAGCTTAGAGACTTAATCTCCAGGGCTCAGGGTTAAATCTCAGATTGTTTGGGTTCACAGATGTACACGAGTGCTTCCAGGTAAGGTGTTGGGTTTCACTGAGCCCCCAAGTATAAATTGGAAATATTGTTCCCAGTGTCCCCAGCCCAAGCAGGACAGTAGGAGAGCCTTCTGTGCTCCAGAGCAGTACAAATAACCTTGAACCCTGTGTGAGACCCCAGCAGGGTAGGCATAGGAGCTCCGCTCTGTGACCTCAGGCGGTGTCATGGTCAGTAGTGCACCCCAGCCAGCTACCCTGCCTCTTGTTGCCTCAGTTTCCTCATACATAAGACAGGGACAGTGGCAACCCTGGGAGGGCTGGGAGAGTAGGATGCCATGCTGGAGTGCACTTAGAAAGGCACAGGGACGTGGCAGATTGTGTGTCTAGCATCTCCTCTCACAGAATTGGCTGGGTAGAACACAGTGTGTCTGGATCTTACAGTTTCCTATAGACAGGACCACCAGTATCCCTGGGTACCTTCCCTGTCTCCTGGACTACCTGGGGTCCCAGGGGACCCCTCAGTCCCAGGCTAATTTGTGCTTCCAGACACCAGAAGGGGAAAGAGTCTGTTCCGTGGACTTTCCACAGTGGTCTGATGCCCACAGCTGACTTCGCAGTCCTAACCTCCCAGAGTGACAGTATCAAGAGGAGGGACCACTTGGACATTAAAGGAAGGTCCCCTTATTGACCCTGGGGCACTACAGAAGAGGTACATGGAGTGCTTGTTTCTCCTAATGCATGGCGACAGAGAAATCAGCTGCCCTCTGACATTAGGAGCCAGCCATCAGTAAATGCAACATCCGCAGCACAGTGGTCCTGGACCCTGCCTCTAGGACTGGAAGAAATAAGTTGGATTTTTCACCAAGTCATGGGAATTCCACTGGACCAGCCTGAAAGACGAAGCCAGGCCTCACATTTTTTTGGCTGTGAGGGCCCTGATGACCTGGGGTGCCTCCCTCTGCACCACTGCATGCTGGGTAGGACCCACCCTCACTCATGAAACCTCACATCCTTGCAAGGAGAAGGTCACCTGCAATCTCTCTGCTTTCCGGGCAGCACATGGGCCCTATTTTATCACCAGGACTACACACCTGACACATTTTAGAGGAGAGGTTTATTTTTATCATGAACTCAGTCCGTCGTTGTTGGGTTGAGGGAAAAACTGCCACATCAGAGCAGTAAGCAGGAGGAAAATCTGCAGTGGGAAGGAGATGCAAGTAGCTGAAGAAGGCCACAGACCCTTCCAGGCCACAGCTGCAATGACAGCCTCTGACCAGGCTCCGCCTCTTAGCAGCAAGTCCAGCTATGGCTGGATCATGCAGTGCCCAGGCTCCGCCTCTTAGCAGTAATCCCAGCTGTGATTGGACCATGCAGTGGTCCATTACCAACTCCCTTCCACATGTAGGTGAATTTGGGAGTTTCTGATCTAAAACCCTAGCTTTCTGCTTCTGGTGCCCCAAAATCTTATGTCCCCTTCTAGGAAAAATGCATTTAGCCCATCTGTAAAAGTCACCAAAGTCTTAACCATTCCAGCATTGCTGAAAGCTACAGGAAAATTTCAATTCTTCTTAGATTCAAATTCTTATCTGTGAGCATCTGTAAAAGTTAATAAGAAAAGTCCAATATTTCCAACATACGAACACACCCAGTAAATATTCCCATTTCAATGAGGGAAAATTAGGGAATAGAAAGACAGTAGACCAAAGGGAGACCAAAGCAGACTGACGCAAGGCCAGAACCCAGGAAGGCAAATATTAGATCCTTGTCATTTCAGGTTCAGCACTTGGGGCAGGTTGTGGGTAGATGTGAACTCCAAAAGCCTTGGGCAGTCTCACCTGCAGCAGTTGCAGGCCTCTCTCTCTCTCTCTCTCTCTCTCTCTCTCTCTCTCGGGGTAGCTCCGTTCACTGCCCTCAGCTTTCCTCAGCAAACGTTACTCATTCTGGACCTCTAGTTTCCTGGGGTCTCCACTGCACTTTTCGCTTCACTTTTACAGCTTCACACACTGCCTGGGCTCTCAGGTTTTGCTTTGCAATTGGGGGAAGAAGACTCTCAGACCCCACAACCCTTGCACTCTGCTTGTCTGTAAAGTTTGCACCATGGGAATAATGCCAAGTCTGCCCCCAGCTCCAGCAGGAGCCAGGTACCCCTGAAGGTGGCTGCAAGCGCTTCTGAGCACCTGGATGGCTAACCTCAGGGAGGGTTTCCTCCTTGCTCTGAATGAGCAAGGCTCGCTGTAAATGAAAGATTCATATCTTTGCATCCTTGACTGTGTGAAGGTAAGGGTTTGCTGCTCCTCGAGAAGAGTTCAAGTCACTTTCAGATCATCTTGATCAAAGATGATGCTAATCATCTTTTTTATTCTAATCTTTCAGCTCTCCTTTGCCCTAACAGGGTAGGTGCTTTCTTTCTGGTGAAAGCACAAACTTCCAAATTATTTAACTCTTCTATTTACCTCTGCTTCTCACCATAAATCTGGTTGAAGGCAGCCAGAAGTATCCATACCACAGAGTGAAAGTTGAAATTTCGTCCCTCCAGATTCATTAGCTGGCTGATTTTAATCTCAGTCCCCTGTAAAATCTCAGGACATGGGAAAAGTAAACAGATTTTCTAGCAAAGCACCACACACATAGTCTTGAGTCCAACCATCAGTGAAATTCCTGTTTCCAGCGGAAACCTTCTGAGCCTGGCCTTTACCTATCAAACTTGTTTTGCAGCACTGTCAGACCTTTCCAGCTGACATCTCTCTAAACCTTTCCAAGATTCTTGGTTGAACTGCTCCAAAGGCTTCTGAATCACATGGTCAGGTACAGTCACAGCAGTGACCCCATCCCTGATGGTGGAATCTGTCATGCAATTGTCCTGTCACTAGAACAAAGCACAGGACACATAGTATAAAGGAGGAGAGGCTTGTTTTGATTGTTGTTTCAGAAACATGGTTAGCTGGCTCCAAGGCAGAAATGACACAGCAAAGGATTATGATATGAAAAGCTGCTCATGTCAAAGTAACCAGGAAGCAGAGAGAGAGACAGAGAGAGGGAGAGAGAGAGAGGAAAGAGAGAGAAACAACCAGAGAAGAAGATAGGCCCTTCTGGGTCATACTTTCCAGAGGCCAGCTTCTAGCCCAGCTCTAATTCCTAATGGGAAGTCAGCGACCACAGACCTGGGATTCAGTTACTTTCTCACATACATGAGAATTTTGAGGAACATCCCAAATCCAAACCGTGACAGGCCTTTTCTTCCTGTGCACCTGTCGGCCATCAGGGCTTTCCTCCACAATGGTTGGTGACTTCCCCAAACTGATCCTGCTCCTAGCTCTGCACTCCAGGGCTTGGGGACTGCACACACAGCCAGGTGACTCACCTTGGAGTCAGAGCTAGAGCCCAGAGTGACACTCACAGGAACTTTTACATGAGGTGGCAGCTACAGATGGAAAACGAATAGCAAAGGGCATCTGGGCAAGCTCTGTGACACCACAGAAGAGAAGCTAGATGTCAGAGTTAGAAAGGGCTGACAGGCTGGCCCCAGGGCCTTGCTGGTGGTAGGAGCAACCATGAGGAACCTAAGGGGCAGATGAGCCCTGCTACCTTTGAAGAAGGCATTCAAAACTGGGCAAGTACTGCTGTAGCGCAGAGGTAGAGCGTTAGCCTAGCATGTGCAATGCCCTGGGTTCTATCCCCAGTACCACAAAACATAAACAGATCAAGCAAAATTGGTTGGCTTTTAGACAGAGTATAAAGCCCTGGAAGGATGATGTCTTCAGGGAAACCATAGGAAAGATGTAATATGGAGATGATGGCTGCGTGCATGGAAAGCAACCCTCGCTTGAGCCCCTCTGCTCCCTTTACCACTGCTAGACAGCAGAGATGCATTTAAGGAGCTGGGAAGGCCCAATGATCAACAGCCAAGCAGGTCAGAAGGGTCCGTGGGCCACCCCAGCAGAGCAGGCTTGATGCCACACTGCACACACAGCTTTGCAGCACGTCAGGGGTTCGAGCTGTGTGGGAGACTTGGAGGCTGACAGTGAACCCTAGCTGCAGGATCATGGAGCCTAGGTGAGCTCCTTACTGGGGAGATGGCAGGGAGGAGCCGATGATCTGCACAAGGCACATGTGCAGCCGGGGTAGAGGTGGGGGTGGAAGCTCTGTGGACCCAGAGTGGGGCCGGGGGAGTGGGCAGTCCGAAAGAGGACAGGGGGCTCCCTCCACTGTCAGGGAAATGGGCAGAACCTCCAGGAAAGCATTTTCATGAGTTTCGTCAATGATCCAACTCCTCATGGTACCCGGAGCCAGCCAAATGTGTTCTTCCCTTCTGAAAAGCTGTCCTTTGCAAATGGTCCAGCAGTATCTTTCATAACACAAAGAGATGCCAAGAGCATCCGGTCACTCAGATCACTCTGTAATGTCATGCATCACGAAAGCTCAAGATTGCTCCTGGTAGGGCCTGTTATTTCAAAACCCTTGGTAGCCAAAGCAAGGTCAAGGTGCCAAGTCAGGGTCTGTGGAATCTGTTGGACCTGGGTGTCTTGCTGAGGGCTGGTTGAGAACACAGAGAGGGAGAAGGGGTATGAATTAAGGAAGTGATTTTTTTTTTCTAGAACTGTCTGCAGCCTCGCCTCTTCTTGCAAATCAGCACAGAGACAGAAAAGTCCCACCTTCAATGTTGCATAATGGAGAGCAAAATAAATTAAAAACGTGTTCTTTCTCTTCCCGCCCCCACTGGATCCACTCCCCCAGTGAATACTTATGTGCCTGCGCCCGGGGCCATTCCTGTCAGTGGGTGACAGTCAAATTATTCTAGCCCAGGGCACATTTTATTTACATAATTGCTCTTTGGGCAAATTCCTCCACTTTTCCGCAGAAACCTTGGCTCTTTATTGACATCATTCTCAGACTCCCACTTTTCCCCTCCACGGTTCATATCCCTGAAAAATAATTATCAGCTTTGATATATAAGAAATCGTTACCCACTGATTTAGGTAATGAAATAATATAAACTGTGCAAGATGTCCTATGATTCTTACATACTTCCTGCTGTCTGTAACATCATTTAATTATTTTTTGATTTTCATTATAAAGCTAAAAAAATACTTCAGATTTGAAACGTAGCAGAGACATCAATGATCAGAAGCAAAAAAGGCATTTTATCTTATTTTCTGTGTGGCAGTGAGGCAGATTTTAAAAGGGAAAAAAATTCAAAGGCGGTCTGTAATCACGGCTTGTTCTAATGAGTGTGGGGCAGCGTGGTCAGGACGTGCATTCTGTTCGCCAAATTGGTCTATCGCCTTCTATTTCGTGAAGCCAGTCTGATTGTCTTTGGAGAAACTCATCTCATTTATCAATTCATCTTTCTATTACCATTTGCTGTCATCAGAATATATGTAAATAATAATTGGAAATGAGCTATCAGGAAGCGAATCAAGAAACTATTAAATACCCAGGTGTAATGAGATATTGTGTATCTGACAGACAGAGTTACTTACATCTTTCGCAGGTTTCTTTCTAATGGTAAATACAATGGAAGTTTACTCTAAAGCCTCCTGCAATGTACAGAGACAAAGCAAAAGGCAGCTGGTAAACTGTTAAATAGAGAAAGCTTTACCCTCTTAGTTTAGTGGCTAAGGGGGCTGTGAATTTAACTGACTAAAATAGCTTCATAAAGAAAAAATGAAAAAAAGTTAAAAAATATTTTTGTGAGCAAAAAAAGTTCACATAAGGCAAATGTCAAAGAAGCAGTTTAGGCTCCAGGACTCACCTACGGTTCTCCCAGAAGCCTCAGAGGGCTAACTGCCCCAGAAAGAGGTGAGGGAACCCTGGAGGCATTCCCATGGGGCTCCTCTGCGCAGGCTCCTCTCTGTTGGGGTCTTGTCCTTCCTGTCTCAGCCTGGGAAAGGAGAGTGCCTTTACAAAGAGATTCATCCCCACCTTTCAGGCACAAAAGGTCTAGCAGCCTGTCTAAGAATTCTCGGTCCTCATCAATTCAAACCCCCCTGCTGCCTCCAGAGTGGCTCATATGGGGGCTTCACATCTTGATTTCTATAGTTGCCAAGCCCAGCAGACCACGCTGCCCAGCGTCCGTGCCTATAAAAAAAAGCAACAAACAGTGTTACTGCTGGGAATGCCTCCCAGGGTCCCAAGAGCCTGCTGCTATTGTTCATGTTTCTGTCTCAAAGTCCCCAAAGCCTCACAGGCTCAGAGCTGAGTGGATCATGAAGGTATGATGCTGGATTCATCCACCAATCAATTTATATCTAAATGTGACATCGTAGGTGGAACCTGATGGGAAGGGGTGCCCACTGAGGATATGGCTGGAGGACCACCCAGGTGACTCTCCTGGAAGGAGAAGCAGTCATCTCCATTTTGGCTGAGCCTCATGTTGTTTCCATGTATTGACATGTACACAGCTGGCTAGGACTGTTCCTTATCCCCTACTGGGTTTAAGCAATGCATATCCACCCAGCTGAGGTGCTGGTGGTAGTCTTTAATATGCCAGGTGTGTTTCCCTGGAGCTCCCACTTACTGCTCCCTGGCGTGAGCCCGGTCAGCAACTCCAAAATATTAGATACTGTCTCACTTGAGTAGTGCAGATGACTGTCTGCATACCGCAGAGGTGAATGATGCAGGCCTCCCCCCCAGCCCAGCTCGCAGCGCTCACCTACTTCATGCCATTCGCAGTCCCTCATCCTCAAGCCACTCCTTTCTTCATGAATGAGGAAAACGCAGCTTCAGCCCTGGCTCAAGGCCTTTGTTCTGGAAAGCCATCACCATGGCTGGACTTGGGAGCCCTGGGCTCCCCATAACCACAAATATTCCTTAGTGTCTTTATGCTTGTCATGGGCTGCATTGGGTGTGGCAGACTGAAATTAACTTCATGGATTCCAATAACCTACTCATGGGATTACAAATATAAATTTCTCAGACAGAGACGAGGACCAAGAAGGGCTCTCTATACCCCCTCCCTTGAGTAATATCTGCTTCAGCCAGCAGGCCCTGAACTCTGTCTCCTCTCTGATGTCCCTGTGTCACGTACCCAACTATGGGGCTTGCCAACTATGGGCTTACACCTCTGTAAACCACTAGACAAAATAAATTCTCCTCCTTTAACTTTGTCCCGGGTTGAGCAAGTAACTAAGATAGTGCCCATCCTTGTTCTTTGCCAGTTGTATCAATTACTTGCTACCGTGTAATAAATGATTATTAAAAACTTAGCAGCTAAGAGCAGACAGGCAAGAGCAGCAAGGTGTTGTTTCTCTTTGGGTCCTTTGGACATGCCTTCCTTCTGCTGGCTTGGCTGTTCTCTGTGGCCAGAGGGCCACCTGGTCAGCCACTGAGGGTGACCACACTTGTCCATGTGGCTGGTTCAGAGTGCTTCTTGCTTCTTTTTCATGTTTTTTATATTAGTATGCTACACACAATGCTTACACTCCTCCAAGGGACTTGATATATTTACAAGACAAATCCATTCCCCTCTCCACCCTCATCACACCCTCCATCTCTGGGTCCCCTCTCCCAACCTCAAGAAGTTGATCTCTGTGATGTATAATAATTACATTCATGGTGGGTAGTCAGAACAAGTACATAACTAACTCATCTTAAAACCTTTATGTTCTCTTCTCCTACACTTGAGCTCTTGGTTGCCTTTTCATTTGAATAAGGTCTGTTCTCCTTTTTCTTTTCATCAGTCTCTTATTTTGCTTTTTGCTTCATTTGTACTTTGGATTAGTCAAAGAAGTGAAAGCACGCAGTATGCAAGCTCCTGTGCCTGATTTATTTCAGTCAACATTATATTTTCAGGGTGCATTAATTTTCTTACAAATGTCTAAAACTTAACATTCTTAATAACTAAGCAGTACGTTGTACAGATATCTCATTTTCTTTATTCGTTCTTCTGTTGATGGACACGCAGATTGCCCCCAAGAATTAGCCGTCCATAATTATCTGACTCTGAACACAGGTATGTGTACGTCACTATAATAAGACATCTTTAAGTCTGTTAGGAAGCTACCCGGAAGGGGAATACGTTAAACAGAATTTCCAGTTTAAGTTTTTGTGAAATCTCTGCACTGATTTCCACAGCAGCTTGCACACCCATCGATGATGCTGACGTGGTCCTTTTTCACTGGAGCCACGCAGCCGCTTGTCCTTTGCTTTATTGACAACTGCCCTTCTTTCTAAAGTATGGTGAGATAGCGCTGTAATTTGTATTTTTCTAGTAGCCAGTTCAATTACTCATTTTTTCATGTGTTTAGTGACCATTTATATTGCTTCTTACGAGAAGTACCTATTTGATTCAGTTGCCCATTTTTTGATTGGGGCTTTTGTTTTGGACATCTAACTCTTTTTAATTCTTTACATATTCTAGGTAGTAGTCCTCCATCTGGGGTTTAGCTATCAAAAAAATCATTCTGTTGATTGTTTCCTTTGGTGTATAAAAGATTTTTAATTTGATAAAACATGATTTGTTGATTCCCTCTGTTATTTCCTATGCAATTTGATTCTGTTCAGAAAGGCCTTGCCTGTGCCTATAAGTTCAGATGTTTTACTTGCTTTATCTTCTAGCAGAATGTTTCCATTTTTACAATTAGACCTTCAATTCATTTTGATTTTAGCTTGATACCTGGTGAGAGATACTGGTCTAGCTTCAATGTTTGGCATGTGGATATCCATTTTTCCGAGTACTTTTGCTAAAGAGACTATATTCTTCTAGAAAATGTTTTTTGGCCCCTATGTCCAAGATCAAATAGTTGAATGTGTGAGGCTATGTTTTTATCTACTGATCCACATATCCGTTTTTTTTTTTTGTGCCAATACCATGCTGTTTTTATCACTGCAGCTTTGTAATATGATTTAAACACAGGTGCTGTGGTGCCTCCAGCTTCTCTTCTGTGCCCAGGAATGTTTTTGCTACACCGGGTCTCTTCTGGTTCCATATGAATTTTAGGGTTCTTCTCTAAGTTCTGTGAGGGATAGTGCAGGTATTTGGGGATTGCACCTAAATCCATATATCAATTTCAGTGACATGATCATGTAGACAGTACTGGTTGGCCTCTCCAGAAACAGGAAGCAGGGAATAACTTTCAATTTTCTAATGTCCATTTGAATCTCCTTTTCAGAGTGCTGTGGCTTTTGATGAAGAGGCCTGTCACTTTTCCTTGGTTAGGTTAACATATTCAAGACAGGGCCATAATTCATATGTCTTAGCTGGGGTTTGGATTCAATTGTCCTGTTGGTCTGAGCCATCAGTGGTATATGCATAAGTAATTAAAGGCTTCCACTGCAGCTACAAAAGCAGCCAAATGTCTTATGATATTTTCTATATTCTGCAAATAAACCATTTTTATGTTCATTGTAATTTTTTTTATGGTACTAGGAATTGAACTTGGGACCTTGCACTTGCCAGGCAAGTACTTACTCCAATCAATTATATCACTGGCTCTTGTTTGCAATATTTAAAATAAATTCATACACATCAATACTCTTTTAATTTAATGAAATTAATTTTTTGATGATTGTAATAATTTTAATTGATATCAGTAGGTCATATCTGGGTGGTAGTTCTTCAGGTTATAGCAACTAACTAATTTCAGTCCACTTACAAACTTTTTATTAAAAAAAAAAGTTTGTCAGAAAGACAAACAGTCAGGAGGTATGCTTATACTACCAGTGGTAAAAGCTACCCAGGGCGATAGCCAGACAGGTACCACTGGTCATTCAAGTCTCCTGATGGGGCAGTCGGGTATGTAGCACCAATAATTCAAGCCAGCAGGAATGTGTTAATTCCTAAGTATTTAATTTTTCTTCATGCTATTGTGATTGGTACTGTTTTCCTAATTTCTTTCTTAATGAGCTCATCGTTGGTATATAGGAAAGCTATTAATTTTGGGGTACTGCTTCTGTAGCCTTGGTACATTGTGGAACTTGGTTGTTCTAGAAGCCTCTTGTTAATTTGTTTTTTTTTCAGTCTTCCATGTGGAACATTGGTTCATCTGCAAATAATTTGATTTCTTCCTTTCTTACTGATGTGAGCAGGGCAAAAGCCATTTGGTGCTTCTGACTGGCTCTGAATTTATTTTCTAAGTCAACTAGTTTATGATAATCATAGGACCAGTGAACCTGTCTGATCACTTGTGTGGTATCCATGCTGTATGATAACCACATGGCCCATACGCCAAAAATTTTATCTTGTGAGCCACCTCAAGGGAGTTATATAAATACATTTTCTAAAAAATATATTTTTACCACCGTGGATTAGCACGTATTTGAATACCATGATAAGATTAACACGCTTGTATTAAACGCTCCATGGCATAAAAGAAAAAAACCTCCAGCTGCTCTTTGGCTCAGTCTTCTAGTTCATACGTGTGGACCCTGCTGGGAGTACGGCTCCTCACAGACCTGCTGCTGGACAGCTGGCACTCGGTTCTTTGGCTGCCTGTAACTGGCACTGCCTATTCGGAATGCCCTAGCTGGCTGGCTGGCTCTACCAGCCTCTGGCTCGCCCTAAGTTCCAGCACTCAGTCTCCAGACCCAGCTATCTGTGAGTTCCAGTGTCACCTGTTGGCAAATCTGGCTTCACAGCGTGTTAGCTGTGGGTGCCACCTCCACTGCCAGCTTATGCCATGGTGAGCTCCACTCTGTCTTGCTGTGACTGTGATAGATGCTCAACAGTCCTTTACGTTCAGGAGATGGCTCAGGTCTAGGGGAAGATCGCCCCATTCTGGTGAGCTTGGCGGACGGACGTACTGATGCCCTCTGGCTCCTCCGAGCTCCAGGGTGTTCTCTCTCAGAGGGCCTTTTGACCTCCACAGTGGCCTTCATGCCTGACACTTATACACATTCCTCTAATTTCTTTCTCTTGTCTGATCATTCTGGCTAATGTTTCAAGCACTCTGCTGGATTGGGAGAGTGACAATGAGCATTCTTGATTTTAGAGTGAAAAGTTGCAGTTTATCCCAATATATTACGATGTTGGCCATTAGTCTTTCATAAATGTCTTTTATCAATCAGAGTGAGATAAGGTCCTTCTATATCTATTTTCTTGACAGTTTTATCATGGTAGGATTTTTTTTATTAAATGCTTTTTTGCCCCTATTGATATGACTATGTAGTTTTTGTCTTGTTTTCTGTTTATGTGGTATATTACATTTAAATTGCTTTTTATTTACTTGCTTGTTTTGTACAGGGTCTCTCTCTCCATGCAGCTCAGACTCATAGTGATCCTCTTGTCTCAGCCTCCCCAGCACTAGGATTACAGGCGTGTGCCACCATTCCCAGTTTTGGGGCCAGTGTAGTGTGTCCAGAGTTCCAGGACCAACCCAGCATGCAACACCAGGGATCAAATCTGGGTCCTTGGGATGTCCAGCAGGTGCTTAGACCACTGAGCTCTCTCCCCAGCCCTATATTACATTTATTGATTTGCATATGCAGAACCATTCCTGCAACAGTGTCATGAAACCTGCTTGCTCATGACATATGCCCCTTTTGGTGATTTATTGCATTCTGGAGGAGTTTTGCATCACTGTTTAATGAGGAGATTGGTCTGTAGATTTTGTCTATAGTTGGGTCTTTGAGTTTGGATCAGAGTGGTGCTGGCTTGCAGGAATGAGTTTGGAAACACTTTTCTTTCAATTTTATTGAAGAGTCTGAGAATTTGGGAGGTGTAACCTACTCAGTGGTTTTGTAGAGTTCAACAGTGAATCCATCAGGTCCTGGGCTGTTTTCATTTGACAGATTTTTAAAACGATTATTACTGTCTCAGTGTCATTGTTTATTACTGAATCATTCAGAACTTTCATGTCTTCTTGGTTTGGTCTGAGTAACTCATATACGTATAAGAGTTTTCATTTCGTCATGGTGTTCTGACTTATTCAAGTACCATTTTTCACAGTAATTACTGCCTTGCCAGTTTTGGTGGCTTCCCTTGGGTTTTGTCTTTTTTATTTATAATTGCATTCTTCTTTGTCTCTGTCTCTTCCCTCTTTCTCGCTTTCCCTAATTCTTCACCTTTTCATTAAGTTTGCGTTAAGCTCATCTATTTTTTCAAAGAACCACCTCTAGATTTATTGAATTTTTCTGTTATTTTTTATTTTTATTTTTTTTTGAAGAACCAGGGATTGAACTCAGGCCCTTGTGCTTGCCAGGGAAGCACTTACTCCACTGAGCCATCTCCCCAGCCCCTTCTGTTATTTTTTAGCCTCAATTTCATTAATGTCTGCTTTGATCTTTATTATTTCCTTCCTTAAACCAAGTTTGGGTTTAGGTTGTTGTGTTTTAGTAACTTGAGTCTCATCATTAGTTATTTGAGTTGATCTGGTTTTCTTTCTTTGTTTTTCTTAATGTGGGCACTGGAGACAACCATCTTCCCTCTTAGGGCTGTTTTCACTGTATCCCACAGATGGTGAAGTGTAGAATTGTCATTGTCATTTGACTCTAGAAATTTGTTTCTTTCTTGATTTCTTCTGTAACCCACTGGGTGTTCAGAAATGTGCTATTGAGTTTACAGGTGTTTACACATTTTCTGTGGCTGCTTTTGTGACTGATTTCTAACTCCAGGGTACAATGGTTTGATCATAAACATGGTGTGATTTCAGTTATTTTGTATCTATTTAAACAGGCTTTGTGGCCAGGATGTGGTCTCTTTTGGAGAAAGTTCTATGGGTTGCTGAGAAGATTATGTACTTGTTTGTAGTGCAGTAGAACATTCTATAGATATCTGCTAAACCCACTTGTTCAGGGCAGTGGATCAGCTCTGGATATTTCTTTGACTTTTTTATTTGATCTGACTCTTATGTGAGTAAGGTACTGAAGTCATTCACTGTAATTGCATTCATGTTTATTTGAGCTTTTATGTCCAGCGGTATTTGTTTTATGCTGCTGTGTGTACATATTTACAAGGGCTATCTCTTCCTTCTGGGTTTCCCACTCAGATAGTGCTATGCAGTGACCTTCTTTGTTCCTTCTGATCAGTAGCATACAGTTTATTTTGAGAATAAAGTTGCTACCACGACTTGTTTCTGGGGCCCTCAGGTATGGGACACTGCTTTCCATCCTTTTGTTTTCAATCTATAATGAGTTTCTTGAATGGAGCCAATGTTTAGATTCTCTCTTTTTTTATGCAGTCTGCTAAGTCATATCTTTAAAAGGGGAGTTGAAGGCCAGGGAGACAGCGCAGCAGACTAAGTGCCTGCTTAGGCAAGTGCAGGGGCTGGTGTTTCACTCCTGGCACCACATGCAGCACCGGGCATGCCCTGGTTACTCCGAGCTGGTAACAGAGTCTGGGCGTGCATGGTGGTGCCCTCCTATAATCCCAGCACCGAGGAGGCTAAAAACAGGAAGATCACTGTGAGTTTGAGCTGGGTAGTGAGACCCTGCACCCCCCCCCAAAAAAGGTGGGGGTTGAAACCATTAACATTGGAATATATTATTGAAGGGTATTGATTTGTTCTTGTCACTGCATTGATTTTCTATTAATGATTTAATTTTTTTCCTCTTGTTACCTTTGTCTTGTTTGATGTATTCATTGTATCTGAATTTGCAGCTTTCTTGGCCCTGTCTAAGGTATTCTTGAGTATTTTGGGGGCTGCTAATTTGGTTTTCATTAAGTCGTTCTTTTTCATGAGATATCCTTATTTCTCCATTTATTTTAGAGAAAGTTCTGCAGAATATATCAATCTGGCTTGAAAGTTCTTTGCTTTGTGGGCTCCAAATACTTCACCCCAGCCTTGTCTAACCTGTAAAGTTTGTGTTATGCAGCCTGCTGGGATCATAACGGGTGAGCCCCTATAGGTGACTTCTAGACTTTCTCTCATTTGTTGGGGGGGGGCCAGACTTTGTTGGAGGTCTTTTTTTACTTGAAACAAAGATCTTTTAAGATCTTGAGATGTCTGGCATTTTGAACAAGACATGTCATGGGATGCTACTTTTTTTTTAACTAAAATTTAATTAGCGTACTTGCTTACCTGTGTACTAAAAATCTTTCCTCATACCTGGGAAGTTTCATGTTACGATTTTTGTTTCTTTAAGCAGACAATCTTTTCTATCATTCTACGTATACTGCCTTCTAGTTTCTAACTCCTCTGAAAGAACATTGGTCTTCTTAGCATCACGGTAGTTGTTGGATGATTCTTGGAGATGGCTCAGTGGAATAAGTGCTTCCCTGGCAAGCACAAGGGCCTGAGTTTAATCCCCAGTTCTGAAAAAAAAAAAAAAAAAAAAAAAGTCCTCTGAATGATCTTTCTCAATGTACCATTTTTGTCCTTTGTTTCAGAAACTCTCTGCATTGATCATTTCTATAATTTGTGAACTCTGCACAACTTTTTTATTCTGATCTTTCTGTCTGACACCTTTCTGTGGAGTGTATCTTTGGTACATTTGTCCGTCATGTTTTGAACAATGTCAGTCAGCTCTGACATCCTTTACTTGTTTCTTCACGGCCACAGTGGCCACTCTGTATGACAGCTCCAAGAGCTTCCGAGTCCTCTCCTTGAACTTGCCATGTTTCATTACCTTGCCTTTGATCGATACAGAAGGCCCCACTACCTGGCATTTCCTTTCTTCTCCACCATAATCGCCCCCTGGATCTGCCTTAGGAGTACCTGGCCACTGTTTGTGTGTGTTTCTGTGCATGGTGCTGGGGCTCCAGGCCAAGTAGTGTGAAGAGAGGCTGTAGTTTACGCAAAGGTCGTTCTAGGTACATTTTGCCTTCTAGTGAAGTGTGCATGGCTTTGTTTATCCAGAGGTAGTGGCTGCCCCTACAGATGTTTAGCTTAAATGGTTTGGACCCAGTCGCTGTGCCGTGAGGATTGTCCTGGGTTGGAGCAACATCAGCAGATCGGATCTGGCACCACTTGGGTGTGTTAAGCCTGGAGTACACGCCTGCACCTTTCTCACCACCGTTTGCGAGCTGCACTGCATCGCTACTAGGGTGTGACGTGGAAAGAGAAAGGAAGAGCTGGAGGGATAGTAGGTCACCAGAAGGACAGGCGCATCGAAAAAGCAAGGGCCAGGGAGATAGCTCAGTTGAATAAGTGCTCACCTGGCAAGCTCGAGGTCCTGAGTTTTACCCCTGTTAGCCCTAAAATATAAAAGCAAAAAAGCATTTGTTGGGGGACCAGACTTTGTTGGAGGTCTTTTTTACTTGGAACAAAGGTTCATTTTAAGGGTTTAAAGCAGATATTTGTGAGGAAGAAGTGGGATGTAGGGAGAGGGAGGTGTACTTAGAGACTGGGGAAGCCGTGAGGCTGTCAGATGTATTTGTGCACCAGAAAAGCTGAGAAGAGGCAGGGGAAGATACGAGGCTGCATAGGATAAGGAAGAACGGAAAGAATAGAGAGCACAGAGGTGTAATGTAAGAGACAATAGGAAAGACTCATGAAGAGCTAAATACATGGAGAAAAAACCTTGCAGAGTTTAAAGGACTGGAAATACACATAAAAAATAAGAATAGAGGGGCCTGGGAGATGGCTCAGTGGAATAAGCACTTCCCTGGGAGGCGCAAGGGCCTGAGTTCAATACTCAGTTC
>PVKA01013845.1:0-17960 GCA_004027165.1 Ctenomys sociabilis | reverse complement strand
CACTGGCTGGCACAGCGCAGGGCCAGTGTGGCAGGTGGTCCTGGGGATCAACCCAGATCGCTGCATTTGCCAGGCAGAGGCTTAAACTCCCAAGCTGTCTTCCTGGTCCTTCTTTCTAATTTCTTTTAGCTTTTTTTTTCTTACCAGTTTTAGAGGTTTATATCTGGTAGCCTAATCAACTATTTGAAAATAACATTATGCAATACAACTTGTTAAATTCATATTATTTTGTTTAATGAAATTCTGTATCTTTCTATTTTATTTTTTACAATTTTGTACTCTTCAGAAAAAAAAAAAAGAACATACGGAAGTTACAATTGAGGAAAAGGAAAAAAGAATAATAAAAGAAGAGAGAAAAATAACCCTTTTACAGAAGCAAAATGAAAGAGAGAAAAGAAAATTATCCATGCCTGCCCTACCCCCAGAGCATGCTGAAACAGCAATTGAGACTGGGCATGGTGGTGTGTGCCTGTAATACCAGCACTGAGAGGCTGAAAACAGGAGGAATACTATGAGTCAGTCTACATAGTGAGATTCCGTAGACCCTTACTAAACACAGTAAAAAAAAAAAAAGACAGAGTGCCTGGTTGGATCCCAGGTCAAATGCCCCACTGGCAAGGACAGGGATGGCTGAAGAAGGAAGATGAGCACTGGACACAGCCTAGGATTATTAAAGTCCTCTTCTGCCATCACTTCTTGGTGAGCGCTCACATGGGTGACAGATATTTTCACATCCTTTGTGCACAAGGAGAGGTCTACCCCATGCTTCTTTCCCCAGTATTATTGTCACTGATTTTCCAGTTATGCTTCTTCGAATTCCCATCATCCAGCCAGGCCACTAGCTATAGCCTATGAATCAGCATACAGCTGCACATCTGGCCCTTTCTCCTTCCAGGAAAAATGTATAACCAGGTACACTGCCCAAAGTTCTGCCCAGGGCGAGGATTTCCCGTCAGCACTACCCTTCAGGGATGTCCTGGAAGGGGGCTGTACCACTGCAGCTGTTCACTCGCTGCCGTTGTCCACATAATGTGCAAAACCATCTGTAAAGCAGACCTTAGCCTTCTCTTCCACTGACAGGTGACCATATGGAACACTCCCCAAGGCTACAGGTGCATGCTGGGAAGCAGAAGGCAACATGGCAGGAGTAAGAGCATGGGCAGTTGGGCAACTTCTTCGTGTAATTTACTTGTATCCTCTAGACTCGCTTGGACTTGGTCACACATATACCATTTCTGTTTAATGATATACTGCCCTTGTGCACATCCAAACTTGTGGCTCAGTGGATCAGATAATACTCAAGTCATTTTAGGCAACTCAAGTTTCGTGGCAACCTGGTGTTCCTTGGTCAAGTATTTAGTTTTCACTAAGGCCTAGTGAGCAGCCTAAGAGCTATTTTTACAGAGAAAGGAGTTGTCTACAGATGATGGCAGAGCCCTGCTTCAAAAATCCTAAAGGCCTCAACTACAGTTCACCGATGGGGGCTTCCAGAGACTCCAAACAGCGTCGCTATCTGCCACTGCTTGAAATACCAACGAATCATGTGCTCCCAGGGGCGGAGCAGCTTGGACCTTTCGAAGAGTCTTTTCCTATCCTGGGCCCCACTCCAATCTAGCAGCTGTCTGAATTACTCAGGAAATAGAGCAGAGTAAGACACCTCAAGTGAGTTACACGTTGCCTCCAAAATCCAGATAGACCAGTAAGACATTGTGTCCCTTTTTTGGTTGGAGGGGAAGCCAGATGCAACCACTTATCTTTCACTTTAGAAGGAATATGTCTATATGCCCCACACCACTGGACTCGTAGAAATTTCACTGAGATAAAAGGATTTTGAATTTTTGTTAGATTTATTTCCTATCTTCTGGCTCTCAAATGCTATCCTATCAAACCCAGACTGGTTTCCACCTCCTGTTCACTAGGCCAACTCAATACATCATCATCAATGTGAAGAACCAGTGTGATATCTTGTGGCAGAGAAAGGGGATCAAGATCACGGGTCTAGACAGTGAACAGAACCCTGAAGTAGGACAGTGAAGGTACATTGCTGACCTTGCCAGCTGAAAGCAAGTTGTTTCTGATCGTCCTTGTGGATATGCATGGATAAGAAGGCGCTTGTCAAGTCAAGAGCTGCGGTGCATATCAACTGCCAAGGGATGTGTTCTTCTGCTCAGGCAAAGAAACCACATCTGGCACAGCAGCTGCAGTCAGAGGCACCACTGGATTCAGCTTATAGTAACGTCCTGTCATTCTCCAAGGCCCGTTCACCTCCTGCATAGGCTGCCTGGGGGAGCTAAATGGAGATGTGGTGGGGGCCACCACCCCAGGGTCCTTCAAGCTCTTGGCGATGATGCTGATCGCTGCAATCCCTCCAGGAATGCCAGCACCTCAGGGCGTGGAGGTAGGGAAATTGCTTCCTCTGGCAATATACAGTAGTCCCTTGCTAATTTTCAGTTCTACTTTTCTAGACTCACTGTTTCAGGGGTTTTCAAAATTTTTTTCTATCTCGTGAGATTGTACCAAATGATTCCATCCCAATTTATGGGATCCTATTCTCTTCTGATCTGTGCCCTCCCCTTTGCTTCAGATACCCTTCAGGGCTGAACAGTTCAATCGATCAAACTAAGAAGGCCTGTGTTTGGATCACAGCACTCTCAGCCCTGTGGCTAAAAGAGAGATTTTCTTTCAGGACACACTTAGAAATGTTAAATTTCTTCCAGAGCTTGGAATTTGAATTTTTGAGTTCCTTGTTTTCCTTCATTAATTTTTCCTTACAATAAGAAGGCCTTAGATTTCTTATGGGTAATCTGAGCTCATTTTTTTCCTTTCACTACTTTGTGCTGAGTCTCAGATCAACCAGCATGCACAAACATATGTCCCACTCTGCCAAAAGTATCCAAAACTTTCATGTATGAAGTCACTGAATTCCTTACATCTCACAAGTGGTCAGTTAAACCAACCAAATGGATCCACACTGCATCCTATTTTAAACAGTTACATCAAGGACTGTCCCCACAGAATTAGAAGGAGAGACCATGGGACCTTTACATCTCAACAAGTCAGAGAGCCAACTCCAGGAATCCCTCTAGCCATTAAAGAAGTTTATCTTTACAGTTTTGTTTCCCTAGAGCCAATCCTATGATCAAATTCTACATCAGTCAGTGTTTACTAAAGAAACAGAAATAACACAAGATACACATTACAAATATACAAGAACTTAGAAGACTGGCTCAGTGGTGACCCATGGAGAGGGATGAGGAAGCATGCAAGAGGGCTGCCCGCACACTGGAGACCAAAGGATTCACGGATGGGTCTGGCGTTCACTGCACTGTCCTGGGCACATCCATACCAAGAGGTAATGGGTCTGCGATGGAAGACTGAATAGTCCATGCCAGTAGCTGAAGAGTCTATGCTGGAAGCCAGGAGATGACATCCAAGACGAAGACAAACATGAGTTTCTTCAAAGAAACAGAAGCAGATATACCCTTCATTTCCCTCCGGTGCCATCCAGGCAACAAGCCACCCTAGGGTGAGTTTTCACCTAGATGGCTGAGCCCATGGGGTCGAGCCTGTCTTGCTCAAGTTGACACTGCCCATCAACCATCGCACTTCCCTTTTCAATGATCCAAGACTTCAGTTTGATCCCCATGTATCATCTTTCAGGTTAATATTCTGCCTCTGAGTGTAAGTAAGTACTCCCTCTGCTTCTGCGTCCCAGTATTTTCAGTGAAGCATTCTGAGTATCTTGGAGGTAAGATCTTCATTTTCATTGTTGAATCTGATTGGTTGGTTTGGACTTTTGTCTACTACTTTAAATGAACAGGATTACTGGCATTTGACAAGCTTTGTCTTAAGAGTGGGGTGAGTACTCTACCCCTCCTTATATTTGTGCTACATAGGTTGGGGATTTTCCTGGGCTTCCTACACTATGTCATGGGGTTTATGCTCACACTTGCACTATGTAGGTGGTGCTGCTATGACAAGGTGCCCTTGCTAAGCAGCGACGAGCTTCCTGCATGAGGGTCCCGTTTCCTTCCCTCTGCTCTTCAACACATACATCTTCTGGCCTATAGAATTTTTCTTTTATGCATTTGGTACAGGTCTCACTATGCAGCTCAGCCTTGCAGTGATCCTCCTGTTTTCAGCCTCCTGAGCCCTGGAATCACAACTGTGCAGTACCGTGCCAGGTCTCTGTGGCCAGCTCAGTGTGCCCAGGGATGGGTTTGGCATGCCATGTGGTGCCAGGATTGCATAATTTTTGTTCAAATGTTAAAGAGGGTCTGCTTTTTGCTCCTCCATAGGCAGTGCTTCCGTTTGCTTTAGAATCCCTCCAGGTATATTTCCATTCTAGGAATCTGACTAGGATGTATGCAGGGGTCTTTGTGTTCGCTAGGTTGTGTATTGTTTGTTGCCTTGAGTTCACTAAGCTACTAGAATAAGTAATTTAATATCTTGTTTTATCAGATTGAGAAATCATCTAGTCATTATCTCCTTTTTTATTATCTACTACAGGGATCAGACTTGTAGCATCATTTCCTCAAATATGGCTCCTACTCATCCTTTCCTCCTCTCTGGATGCCAACTGTACTTTTGTGAGATTATAGGACTATAGTATTTGTATTTCGGATTTGAACTCCCTCTCCCTCCTTCTCCCTCTCCTTCTTCCTCTCTCTCTCCCCCTTGCTTTCTCTCTCCCTCTCTCTCCTCCTCTCCTTCTCTCTTCTTCCCTTTCAGTCTGGAGATTCTCCACTTTGAATCTATTAACATTCAATGTTCTATGGGTGCTCACCATAAGGAAAACCAGCAATGCTGTCTTACTCCTGAGGCAATTTGGGTGAGAATTCTAGCATAGAATGAAGTATTTTCCAGACACAGAACAAGGTCTGTATGTTGGGCAGATAAAAACCCATGGCACATTGAACTGCACACCTACTACAGTATGCTTTCCTAAGCCCTATTTACCATGTCTTTAAGTTTTTATTTAGATTTGTTCTAGTTTTTTCACCTTGAATCATGCTTTTAATTTCTATGAATATCCCTCAGATTTTCTCAAATCACTCACTTATTCCTGCTATAGTTACGTATTCCTCCCTTTGAACATTTGCACTTATTATCTGAGTTCATTGTGGGGTAGTTGATGTTGTCTGTTATTTCTTTTGAGATGGTGGGGTATAAACTATTCTGGCTCCTTCACTTCATGTGTGTGTTTTTCATTTAGTTTTTGGTTTATGTGGATGTCTTTCTTTCATTTATTCCATCTTTTTTTCTTTTTGGCTTGAAACAAGGTTTCACCCTGAGTTCACTAGAACTCATTGTGTAGTCCAGGCTGGCTACAAACTCAGGGCAATCATCCTGCCTCAGCCTTCCAAGTGCTGGAATTACAGGCGTGCACCACCACACTCGGCATTATTTCCTCCATCTTTGAGTTGAACTCCGTTCTGTTTCATTTGTGACTATTCCTCATTTTTATGATGAGGGTAAGAAGAGGGTGAAGAGACAAGAGGAAATTATGTGTCAGAATGTTCAGCTTCTAGTGCGATGTGAGGCTTTAAACAGATCTGGAAAATCTGAAAATTATTTGATCTGAACACGTTTCCAGAAGTTCCTTGCAGGATCTCTGGGTCACAAGCCCACCACATTGCCCTTGTCTGACCTCTAGTCTAATGCCCCCACATGCCAGAACCTTTGTCAGTGGTGGAGCACACTGCAGGGTGGCACTGAGCAAGGGTTATAGGAACCAACCGGCTTTTCATGTTTACTTCTAGTCTTCTAGGTCTAGGTTCCTTGTCTGCAGGTGGCAGCCTGTACTGGTGGGTGGAGCCTTGGTACCTCAGAGAAGAGGACAAGGCCACCAAAAAGGTCACCTAAATCCAACTGCAAGTGATTAGATAAAGACCATAACTACAGGCATCTCACTCTTGGGTGGAGACCTTTCTGGAGCTCTCCGAAATTAACATAATGTCCTCCTTAGAGAACCTCTTGGGTGGTTCTTGAATGGCAGAGTCAACAGCAGAATCTAACATTTGTTCAATATCCCCCTCCTTGTTTTGATAACTAAATAAAATACAGGCTGCCTAGAGAAGCTATTTATCTTAACCCAGACAATCTTCAATTCTGTTTTTGATCCTCCTGGAGCCCCAAAATCATACCCTTTGGTGTTTGTTTGGCCAATTGTGGACTTGATCAGTCGGGAATAACTAAGGACTGGTATTAACTTAATAGTGGAGAACCCGACTGGCGAGGATGCAGACAGCCCTGCGGCTGATTCCTTCTCTCTGGCTTGCTCTCTCCTGGTATCACTAGCTGATGAACTGGGTCTGTTCTTCTTTGGTCCAATGACAACCCTAGATCTCACTGCATGTAAGCAACACTTCTGCTGTGTTTGTCAGATAGGTATAATGTTTGAACACCTAGCATCTTCTTACAGGATTTGAAGTATTTTCTTACTGACCTGTAGGTCATTGTAGAAATAGCTCTGTTTTATTGAAGATGACATTTCCCTTTTTACCTTTCCCCCTTATTTTGCTTCTTATGAATTCTGATGGAGGAAGAAGTGTTGTCCAAGAGGCCGAGCCTTTCCTTCTCGCTACTGCACTCTTGAAGATGGAGCTTCCAACACCATTCCTTATTCCGGGTAGGAAGTAGTCCTGCGAAGTTCACAGACTTCACAGCTCAGTCCTACTGCTCCCTGCGAGGTGCAAGAGTGCCGCTGTGATCATCACACCTGTCTGGTGGAAACATTAATCCATGGCCACCACATGAAACACACCTGTCAAGTGGCTTCTGTGGGCTGCCACTTCTGTGGCTTCCTCGCGGGACTGGGGTACCTGCCTGGTCACCCACTCCACAGCCCTCACCCATGAGCCCCATGAGGACATGCCTGCTGAACAGAGTTCTCAAAACTTGCCCCCTCCTTAAGCAACCCCACCCACCACCGTTGAGCCCATATAATTATGTTGTCTCTGTAAGTTGACCACAACAGCCTTTATCTGAATTAAAGCCTCAGAGCAATGTTAACCATATCAATCAATCCACACCACTAACACCATCCCTCCCCCTCACTTCACTGCTGCAAGGCTGGAGATGGGGACCCAGGGAGGTCCGGATGGCTCTCCCTACTCAGAATCATCCCATGCTATAGCTATTGCTGGAGGATCAGGAGGCTTCCTACCAGCTGCCTCTGGGGTGTGGTGAGCTGGCAATTGAAACTGGGGAGTGGTGGCATGCGCCTGTAATCCTAGCTCTTGGGAAGCTGAAAACGGGAAGATCACTACAGGTCCGATCTACAAAGTGAGACCCTGTAGACCCTGTACTAAATATATTAAAAATAAATAAATAAAAATAGTTCACAGTTTGTGGATGTTTCAGTCTGTACTCATCTGGCTTCAAGGCAGCATGGCACATGGCAGAGGGCAGAGGGCAGCAGTTCAGGTGGCAGGAGCAGCGGCTGCAGCAGCTAGCCAGCCTCCGACCTTCCTTACATGGTCTATCCGCCCCGGGGCAGGGGTAGCACTCCCTCCTGGATCAGGGATTAATCACAGCCTCTGGAATCCTGCCCCAGTGACTGCATGAAGCCTCCAGGGGACACCCAGACACAAACCATCATGTAGCCCACCACTTGTGTCTCGCTGTCCCAGTCTCTGTGTGCCTGACTGGAGGACTCCATGCATGTGGAAACTGGCAACTTCCTCTCTCCCTGATTAATTTATTTTCCACTGGAATGTTGACTAAGATTCTACTGATTTTATGCATTAGGAGAAATGATCATCATCAGGTGTGAAGACACCCCGGAAGGAGCACGGACTGTCTCACCACGGATACCCACACACCTCTCTACTCTTGTTAGAACTCCGCTGCCCAGCCATGAGGTGCTGTGCAGTACTAGTGAATTAATTCCTTACATTCTGTAGTCATTGTAGCTATTACGAATCTCTTGCATTTTCTCAACAACCCCTTCTCATTCAAACAGGTGCTGTTGAGGGCTGAGGAGACACCTCAGTGGCATAAGTGCCTGCCTGGCAGGCATAAGGTCCCGAGTTTGATCTCTAGTATAGTAAAACAAACAAATAAACAAACAAACAAACAAACAAATAAATAAATAAATGTGCTATTGAGCTCTGTATCTCACAGTCTTTCTGTTTTCTATCAGCCTGTCTAATAATTCTGTTTGATTTCTGAGCAAATATTAAGCCATGTGCAAACAAAGGTCATCCTAGTTTTTCTCTGGTCTTGCCAACATCAGAGCTAAGGCACTTATAGAAATGTGCTACACTGCCCCCCTGGTATTACCAAAGATGGGATGTGGCCCTGTGAGGGTCCTGAATTGTTGTTACCTTCCACAGAGATGAAGTAGGCGGGAGCATCCGGCTCACACAAGGGCATGTCCAGCCCTCTGGAAGTACACAAAAGCGACTCTCTGGCTGCACCCTCTCCAGGTCCTCCCTGCCTCTACTTTAGGCTGTAGACCCCTAAGCCATCCTGTCACCAGCAATCTGATGTCTCTGAGACCTTGCTCTTTTGTCGTGCCACAGAGTATGACCCCCACCCATGCTCATTCCAACCCAACAGGGAGTTTCTTAGGATGGGACCTCAGTGCTGAGCAGAGCACCCCAGGGCTCAAGATCCTGAATGTGGCCCTGAGGGAGTTGGGTGTGCCTCTCTGATTCTGTGCCACATAGACTGAGAAGCAGGCAGGACCACCAGGGACTACAGGTGGAGGCTGTCACTGGCACGCTGCAGACTCAGGAAGAACACAGGCACCCAGAGAGGGCAAGATGCTCAGACCCACGGGAGCCACCTCTGATCGCTGGTATTCTAGGCCCTTCCTGTGATCACCCTCTGATTCCAGGGATTACCATACCCTCTGGGCCCAGTCGCAAGCAGACCCACCTACAAGTATACATGTTCCCTACAAACCACTTAGTAGGGGGTAGGAAAACAACCCACGTGGTGTGGGCATTCTCCACTGTGCTCAGAGCCTGGGCAACCATTTCTCCTCCCATGCCAACTGTACACCTGAGCATTGGCAGACCCTGAGACATGCTGTGGGCCCCTCTCAACTTCCACTGCCCCCCACCAAAATAGGGCTATTGCTTTAACCCGTGAACTATGGAGAAAGACATGCTATGTAGCTTTCCCTCCCTATCACAAAGTACTTGAGAAAATCAGTGGAGGAAGGGTTTGCTTTGGAGCCTAGTTCTAGGACTTTCAGTCCATGGTCACCACATCCTGTTGGGTGGGGCCTGTGATGGGACAGTATATCGTGCATGATAGGAGCATGGGGTAGAGGAAAGCTGCTCATTTAAGGGCTGGGAAGCAAGGGGGAGAGGAAGGGCACCCATGTCCTTCAAGAATCCACCTTCACTGACCTAGCTTCCTCCCACCAGAACCCCTTCCTAAAGCCTCCACCTCTCCCTTTTGGCAGTTTGGGTTGGTGACCATACCTTTAACATGTCTGGCTTTGGGAGATATTTATATCCAAAGTATAACAGAAGGTCGTCGTGTGTACAAATACACATGCCTCTCTCATTTTCCTTGTGAGCTCCAGTCAGGCATCTGAAGCACTTTCTCTCCCAGGGTAGCGTGGCTCAGGGCGTCCTTGTGTGTACTCCTTGTGGCTAGGACACCTGTGCTTCACGTTCGCTCCCATTGTGCTTGTGCACAGATAAAGACTGGTACCCCACAGGCTCTGAATAGGCCTGTCTCAGAATTTATTTCTAAGAAGAGCAACACCACAGTGGACTTCTACCACCGAAACAATCATAGAACACACTAGCTGAGAGAGGAAAAGGAGGGCAAAACATTGAACGGAAGTCATTCTGGGGTCACAGTCCTAGCTCTCTCCAAATTCCTGCACAGGGATCCCTCAATACAGCTTTCCAGGTCCCTCATGGTTTCCTTTGTTCTTTTTCCTTTAACAGTGCTTCTGACGTGCTCTTGTCCCTGGGCCTCCCACACATCAAGATTTTGCATTCGAAAACCCCAGCATCTGCGGCAGAGTATGGGATAAAACCCTCGTTCCTTCCACTTTATGTCGGGCTGTGTTCCTGTGCGTGCAGGACCAGAGCTGGTGCTGCAGACACCTCTGGGCATTTCCAGCCTGCAGCTGGGACGCTGCTGCAGCACCAGGGCTTCCGCTGGGCCTGGCTTCCCCGCACCCCCAGCCGTTCACTTGGGTCTGTCGTGTGCTGCTGATAACAATGGTGGCAGTGTCTCTCTTCAACCTGCTAAAGGATGGTGGGTTCTCCAGGAAGACCACTTCCTCCCGGAGGAATACAGCGGGCCCGATCACGCCACCTCCCCCCTCTTGAATGTCAAGTGGGCTATTGCTGTTCACTTTAAGAAAAAGGGTCCTCGGAGAATTTGGGGGAACCACGTGGGCAGGAGTGTCGGAGAAGTTCCAAGGAGCTTGTGGGGCCCTTACCGTTTTCTGGCTTCCACCACCATCCTCCCTGCCTCCGACTCCACAGCAAAACAACTCGTTTTATAGGCTGAACAAAACTCTGCAAATTGGCGTCTTAGGCTCCGCCATCCTCAGGCTGCCTGGACTGAGAGGCTGTGAAGAATTGCCTCGCAGGCTTTGACTAAGAAGAGCAGGCTCTGATCTGTTCCCGGAACTCCTGATATTTGAACTCTGTTTCCCAGGGCCCTGCAGAAAAGCCTTTAGCTCCCACAGTTCTTGAAATAGAAAGCAGCGCTCGTTATGAATTTTTAACACTGAACGCTTGCGCTCTCTCAGAGCCGCAGGCAAGTCACGAAGAGCACGGCCACTCGCCTTGCAAGCACAGAGCAGCGCCGCCTCTGTTTGTAAACATGTGGGAGACGCGGGGACATTCCTGAGACTTCTCTGTGTGCACCATGTCCCACAATTACAGCTGCAGCCACCGCACAAGGCCTGGCAGTGCTCCCTGGAAATACACTCCTCACGGTCATTTGGTTTTAAAAACTCTGACATTTTGGACAACTGTCCATTTGATGCATCGTCAGATGGCACTGCGGCGGCTGCCAGTGGGAATCTTTCCCAGGAGCTGAGCCCTGCCCTGGCCTGGCCCACACCCAGCAGTGGAGCTGAGTTATGGGTGGGGCAGGACATGGAGCAAGCTCGGGTGGGATGTTTCCTGGCACCTTGGGCTGCTGCATGCGTCAGTGCTTCCCCTCCTGGGGAACCTGCTGATGGAGGCTCTACGAGGCTGTTGTTGCAGCAACACTCATAGCAGCTGCCTGTGGACGGGATGCAGCTCTCACGTGGCTCACGGGCCTGTCTCAGCACAGGACATGACGTTACCTGTCGGGTGCCTGGTAGGTGCAGCCTGCTGTCAGGATCTGAGCCCCGTCCCCAGCTTCCAGCCCTGATGATGGCTTTCTGGCTGATAGGATCACCACCACTCAGTCACTGTCATGGCTCATGTCGTCTCTCCTCCATAGGAGTTACCTCCTACTCTATGGCTACACAGAGCAGAAAGAAGCCGGGCCTGTGAGGGCCCCTGGGTCTGTCTGGGTCTGCAGGTCCTTGTGTTGAGCTTTGTATGATCTTCTTCCGACCTGGCTCTCTTCCTCTTGCTTGAGTCTCAGTCAACTCTGAGTTCTGCACATGTTCTTGGGCTGGTGGTCAGCAGGGGGCCCTCCTCTGCAGCTGGCATTAAACCAGCTTGTCCATGCACATCTCTGAGGATGACCCCAGGCTCGGGATGAGTGCTCGGCAGTGCCAGATGTGATATGACATCAGTGCCCTCCTCGCATCAAGCCAGGACTCTGGGGAAGGTTGTGTACCTCACAGCTATAACGCACTTCACAGAGGAGCGGAAGACAGTGTGTGCCTTTTAATTATATATGAAGCCAAGTGATCTGCGGAGAGGGGAAAGTGGCCGGACATTCCTGCTGCAGACAGGCCTGAGGTGGACAGGGACAAAAAGGGCCTTGCTTTGTTGTCCGGAACTCACTGTGTGTTGTTTATGGACAAACAACTGGGCCTGCCCCTGAGATTCCTTCCCAGCAACCTCATCCTTAACTGCTAGGATCTCAGCCTCTCAGCACCACCAGGTGCCTGGAGGTCACTGGAACCAAGGGTCCTGTTTGGTGAAAGCTTCTCATCTGGCCCCTAATGCTGCTGTACTGTGCATATTTCTCACCTGCAATGGAGACGAGAGCACCAGAACCAACCCCTCTGCAATAAAGAAGTGGCTCACAAGCATCCCCAGCAGGCTTCTTGGTGCCCACACGGTCCTCGTCACCTGGTTCCACCACACCATGCTTTCCCTAAAATTGATGGCTGCTGTGCTCCACAGCCTGCCACACTGCTGGCAGAAAGGCCGTGAGGCCTTTGCCAGGCTCAGCTGGAGGTGTCTGTCTAGGACTACCAGTCCCTGTCAGTGTGGATTCCCAGAACAGGAGCCACCACCCAGGGACACAGGACTCAGGGTGTGGTTAACTACCTCCTGCCACCTGTTCTTTCTGCAGTGATGGACCTACTTCAATGATTTTGTCTGTCTGCAGTTGGGCTGCAGGGCTTCTTCCTCTCCGAGCTGGCTTTCTCTCTTCTCCTCTTTCTGCTGCTAGCTGCGAGTGATATCAGCTGGGTCCCACACATCTAGCAGACTGATGGCTCTTCTGGAAGTGATTGTTTTGGATTATGCTGAGTTCCACGTAGGCGACACATAGGAGACAAAGGGCCTGAGAGGAGGTTGATGTGAGAACGACCCTCCCTCACTGGACTCATCTCTACCTGACCCTTCCCAAGCAGGGCAAGGCATAGCCACAAAGACTCCCAGGGTCCAGGCCTGCATGGGCCCTTCACATCCCTGGGCCTACAGTGCTGAGACACAAAGAACTCTCTGATTCCTTCTGTGACCAAGACACCGGACCTACCCCTTTCCCTCCAACTCATTCTTCCAGTGCCAGTTGAAAGGGTCCTATCCTCAAAGTAGCTTCCACTGAACGTGTAACACAGACCAAAACTTGGGTGAAGATAGTGGAGCAAAAGTAGTACACTGAGATCCAGCCCTGCTATCCAGAGATTTCCAGCCCCTGCACTCAGGCACTGTGCCCAAATGGGCCACCCTTCCTATGAGGGTGGGAGTAAGCTGCTCATCTCTGCCTTCCTGGACTCAAGTGACCTCTGCAGCTCTCAGAGCCCAGCTGTACCTGGGAGCCTCAGCTCTGTGGCAGGGATCGTGACAGCCCTGTACAAAGTGATTGTCAGAGGAGAAAATGCATTCCAGGCACCTATCCATACCCCCACCCCCACCCTGCAAAAACTAACACCTGCATTGTCCATTGGGACTCGATAGCCAAGCTCCTGGAGCTTTTGGAGGAGGAGGAGTTAGTAGGGAAGCGTTCAGCTCTGGGCCTGACATGTCCTTGTCCATCTGCTCAGTGGCCAGGACACTGGCTCTCCCCTGGTACAAAGACATGACAGTACACACAGGCAGAGTGCTTGCCCCATTCCTGGGGGTCCACTTGCCTACCAGGTCTCTGCAGTGGTGTCTGGTATGGGAGAAGCAGAGACTAGTGAAGGAAGGAACAACATGCACATGCCCGTTTAGGAGCAGACTCTGATAGGACTTCCCGAGCAGCCCATGAAGAAAGAAAGGGAGAAAGAGGGGCTGGGGAGATAGCTCAGAAGAATAAGCGCTTGCCTGGCAAGTAGAAGGGCCTGAGTTCAATCCCCAGTTCTGGAAAAAATAAGAAAGGGAGAAAGAGACCAGGATAGAGGCTGGTGACCATAAAGGGCCATTTCTGACAAGCTTAACTGAGGGCCATAGACCTCATTTATGCCACACGCAGTCAGCCCCACAAGCCAGGGTGTCAGATACTATGTGAGTGGATGAGAATCCCTTACAAACCGCCTCCCCAACATGATCTCTCTTCCTTGAAGATCTGCTAAGAGCCCAGAGAACAGCCTGAGTGTTCTGCATACCCTGTCGTGCTGGGAAGTCTGCCACTGGCATGTGCAGAATGACAGATATGTCACAGAATGCCTCCGATGTCCCACCTCCACAAGAGCAGCACCAGGTCGCCGGTTGGGACATCTATCCATACCCCCGTGCTCCAACTGATGCCTGCACTCTATGAAACATTAATTCATGATTTTCTTAATATCTTATTGATTTTCCCCCTTCCAAAGGCCAGAGGTTAAAAAACTCCATAAAAATGTCCTGGCAATTTATTGCTGTCCCTTTAAAACATTACAGTAACCTTACAGCTATTTCTTTTCCCATTGTCTCTCTTCTTAAGGTTCCAACTTGAAATGACAAATTTACCATTTCTATGAACTTCATGTGAACTTGTTTTAAAATATAAAATGTATAGAAATACCCAGACACTGTTCGTGAATGGCTGTAGATTCATACTCTGGGCCAGACCAAGGGCCATGTAGGAAACTGACCACCCACACCCAAGGTGCTGGGTGCGGACAACAGTTTGAATTATTTATAAGTTATTAAATGGGATTTTATATACATACAGTATACCTGTAATACTTACATAGGAACTCATTAATCTCAGCAAACACTTAAAAATGAGATAACAAACTAGAGTCGGCATTGTAATTGTGGATCTGTTCTGGTTTTGTTTTTGCCTTTTTTTTTTTTTTTAGGAAATGGAGTGAAAGCGGCAGGCTTGAGACTTTCAGGCCACTGATTTTCTGGCAGTACACTTATTAATTTTGTCCTGCATTGAATGGGACAACTACTGCCTCTTTTTTTAAAATTTATTTTACTGTGTTTGGTACAGGGTTTCACTACAAAGCTCAGACTTGTAGAGATCCTCCTGTTTTCAGTCTTCCCAGGGCTGGGATTATAGAAGCGCGTCCCTGTACCTGGCCTCCATGGCTGACTCAGCACGCTGGGGGACCAGACCGGTACTGTGCTGGGACTGAACCCCAGTCCCTGCACTTGCCTAAGCAGACACTTAGTCCACTGAGCTAGAAACTCCTCTTAGGAAGCTGTATGCTCAAGGCACTGTCAACCTGAAAGGAGCTGATCAAAAAGTCTGAAGCAGAAAATCATGAACCAGGAGATTAAAAATGGAAACCATTTTGTAATTTCAGAGAAAACATTTGTTACTGTAAATGCTATAATGAACAGGTGAAAAACTGTCTTTTTAATTACATTATTTAGCTTCAATAGCTACAAGCTCAAGAGGTTTAATTAACTCGGCTGGGAAAGTAAATAACCTGAAATTGCAATTCCTCACCAGCCCCAGCACCCTCACCACCTCGACTTGATAGAGCTACAGACAACAGTGAGGAGGGAAAAAGAGGCCAGAGGGAAGTGTTCTGGATTTTCCTCCTTTTTAACTCTTCAGCTGAGACCTTAACTAGAAAAACTATAGGGAACCTTGGAGATGAGGAAATCGTCTAAGCTGTGGTTGAATTAAACATTAGTGGCTCTCCCTATCTCCCTTGTGGTTCAAGCTTTGTCCTCCAACAAACCCGCTGTTTGAAGCTAACCCTCTATTCAGCAAAACGAGAGTACTTTTTCTTCTCCTAACATGTGTGTCCATGTGTATAAACAGCACGTATGCACAGCTCACTAAGCACGAGCCTCGCTCAACCTGGTAAACCGCTGATGAAAGTACGCATGCTCAGACTCATGTGTGTGTGTGTGTGTGTGTGTGTGTGTGTGCGTGTGTGTATGTGTGTGTGGATGTGCACAGGCCTGACATGCGCATTGCTTGGGTGTGTCCCTGTGGGCATGGCTGCTTCTGGATCCCACTGTGGTTCTGGGGACTTTGTGACTTGGGCGCTGGGTCCAGGTCTGTTGAACAAAGGTTCTCCAGAAGGCCTGCTGGTGTGGAATGCTATAACCTGGAGGGTTTTAGTAAACAACCCAGGATCCCTCATGAAAATCATGAGAACTTCAACCCCACAATCACACCGTGATGGAGAGAGTACTTACTTCATTATGAATTCAGTGCTATTAGTAACATTTGACTTTTGTGTGTTAGCTTCACGGGCTGACTAGAACTGTTGTTTTGTTTCTTTGTGTTGTACTAGTGCTGGGACTCAAGGCCTTCGCACTGAGCTGCTTCCCTTTGCAACAGGGTCTTAAGTCACTAAGTGACTCAGGCTGGGCTTGGACTTGCCATCTTCCTGCCACAGCCCATCCGCGTGCTGGAGATACAGACACATAATTGGTGTATGTGGCATGCCTCACTGGGCTGATCTGATCTGGGCTTTCTTATTGGTTGGTGAAAGGATTTCAGGCCTGGTACATGTGGCCCTGAGGATCTGTGCTCAGTGTGACCATGACACAGACTGGAGGAGTGGCTGGGCTCCAGCTTTCTGTCTCCCTACAGAACACCGGTGGCCCTGAGATGGATCAGATGTGCAGAGGGTCCTCCTATCACCGCGGCAAAGCCTGGACTGTAGAATGCAGGCCTGCCCTGGAAAAACCTCACACAGAAGGGTTGAAGCCTCCTGTTCTTAGAGGAACACATCTCTGAAAGGGTCACCCACAAAGCAGGGCAGCACTGAGCAGCCCTTCCCTGAGTGGGTATCAGACCCAGGTGGCCCTGCACTCCAAGTGTCTGTACATGGTCACCATTGCTATCTCTGGAAAGGCACCTGCAAGCTCTCCACACAGGGTCTCCAAAGCCCCCCAGCAATGGGCAGTCACAGAAGAGGAAGCCTGCTGCAAGAGCTACTGTGAAGAACCCTTCTGACAAGGTGCCCACAGGCTGTGTATAAACTGCACTCCTAGAAGAGCTCTGTGTTGCCATAGCTTTTCTGTTTTGAAGGAGCATTCACGTTGCTGCAGGCAAATGAGTTTTATCAGCCTGACTTTACAGAAAAGGAGGGCATTAGTCACTTTCCCATTTCTGGGCAAGTACACCCAGCAGCCACAACTTAAAGGAACAGAGGTTATTTTGCCTCATTAGTTCAGAGGTTTCAGTCTATGGTCATCTGGCTCCAAAGCAGGGATGACACCATAGAAGGACATGGTGGAGGAGGCAGCCCACAGCAGCCAAGGAACAGCAAGAGACAGAAGCCAGGAACAAGGACATACCCCTCTAGACCGCGTCCCCAGTGACCTGCTCCTTCTGATCAGACTCCACTTCCAAATGCGTGAATCTCTGGGGGACATTTGAGATGCGAACCATAACACATGCTACACAGTGAGCTTGTAGGGCACCAGCATCATCCTTTGGGCTAAATATGCTCAAAGCACAAGTCTCTCTGGCCCTGATGTTCTTAATCTCACCGATCTAAGACAACACAACACCCACACTCAGTGCATTATGTCGCAACTGGATTGGATACAGAGTCCATTCAGGATGACGGTTCCACTGCCTACAGGGCCATTGGGGGAAGACTTGAGATCTTTGAACTTTGAAAATATTTACTCAGATAGAATGAGAATGCTAATGAATCGTTTGTACCAGAAATCAGAGAAGTAATATCTTTACTAAGAATTTGCAAATTGTCACCATGTAATAAATTAAAAGCACAAAGAAGAAAAGTGTAAAAAGAATAAATCATTGTACAGTATCCAAGGCTGATCATATGGTCTCAGATGCAGTATGCATTATCTTTTGAGATCATAATAAATTTTTTCAGTGACTCATAATTTTGGAATATTTAAAATCACTTGTTTATATTTATTCAATAGCTCAGCTAAGTAAGCACCTGCGTTGGAAAGCTCAGGGACCAGGATTCGATCCTTGGTCCCACATGTTCCGCCAGCCCTACCCCTGGGGCATGCTGAGCTGGGCACCAAGTCTGGGCATGGGGGTGCACGCCTGTATTCCCAGCCTTGGGGAGGCTGAAAACAGAAGGCTCACTACGAGTCCAAGTTGCATAGTGAGACCCTGTACCAAACACATAAAATGAAAAAAAATATATCGAGAAAGTACAGTATTTTTCATCAGTTTTAGAGTGACTCAGACTGCATAAAACATTTTTATATCTAAAATGAAAACTCATTTGCTGTCCCTTTCCCTTTAGTCTTCTCTCCCCATCATTT
>PVKA01013844.1:0-53975 GCA_004027165.1 Ctenomys sociabilis | reverse complement strand
AAAGAAAGTTTGACTGTGTGATTTTAGCAGAATAATTCTATGGCTGCTCTTACAGTTTAGGGTTGGAGTCCATAAAAACAGAACACAATGGTCCACTTGGAGTTCTGCCACAGAGGACAATTATTTGGCAGTTCTAAGAAGCCCATGTCTGGGCTGACGAAAGAACTCTCAGACTTGTCAATAAAGTTGATATAAAATATAATGTGTGTGAGCTATAGTTTTATTTTATATCCGAAAGAAATGCAAACCTCTTTTCTTAAAATTCACAGAGAACATTTCATTTCAAAAATACAGAATTGGGGATAGAAGCAAAACAAAACTAGCTGACCTTGGTCTCACTGTGTAGTCTAGGCTGGCCTTGAACACTTTGATCTCCCTGCTTCGGCCTCCCAAGTGCTGGGATTATAGACGTACACCACCATGCTCAGCCTCAAAGTAGACAACTTTTAATGAGTGCTTAGTATAACCCAGAGAGTTCACAAGCATTAACTCTTTGGTCATTAAGACAGCTCTGTGAAAGAGAAACTTACTGTCTTCATTTCTACAAATGTCCAAGTTTACCCATCCTCAACATGAGGGGGCCTTTGTTCAGAGCTAGAGAGTGCCTCCGGGACCTGGGATCACCTAACACAGAGCTGTGCTGCCTCAGATGAATCCTTGCCAGTGGGCAGGTCATGCCTGGATGGTGGCTCACAGCACAAGTCCACTGTGTTATGTGTTCACGCAGGATCTCTGTGGTTTCTGCCATCCCAGTGCTGCCATCTTCTTTACCAGATACAGCTTCCTACTTTGGCGGGTGAGTCATCTAGCTATCCTTCATGATCTTCAGCTCAGTTTCCTCTTTCATGGGAAGCTTAATCATGCTTAGAACTGGGCTTCTTTTGCCACTCACTTCTGAAGGTTTTGTTTATCACTCCCTGAGCTTAAATAATACTTATGAAGTCAACAGGATCTACTCGTTTGTAGATTTTGGAAACACCAATTAATTCCCATCTTGCCAAAATGTAAGGCCCACTAAGCTGGACTCCTGTCTGATGTACTCTTTATTCTTATATGATCTGTCCAGTAGACACAGCTTATTTAAAAAAAATACAGTGGATGGCTCCCCTTTGAGGACTTTCTGGACTCCATATTTTTTCAGATATTTGTTGTAGTACTCATTTCTTCTGTCATAAACCCAGTGAATATTCCATAAGTGGCCGCTACCTGGAGGGGGATATGAGCTTCTGTGCTTGGAGTGGAAACACTTATCAGTGAAGAGTCACACTTCACTCATTTCTTTGATCATGCTTTCAGTAAACAGACCTTTATTGAAAGCTTTCTATCTTTTTGAGACGAGGTCTCACTATGCAGTTCAGGTTGGCCTTGAACTCACTTTGTAGTCTAGGCTGGTCTCAAACTCACTGCCTCAGCCTCACACCTGGCTACATACATACTAAATGGAGCTCTGATTGTTAAGACTGGGGACTGAAAATCCCTGGTCTCTAAGTTGATTTCGTCACATAACAGCTGTGAACTTGGGCAAATTTCTTAATCTCTTTGAGCCCCTGTTTCATCATTGCTATGTGATAATTAAAGGTCATGCATGTTAAGTGGTCACTAAATGTTATCAGTTAACTGCTAACATGGCTTGGTAAGCGCAACCAAGACAAATCAGATATAATCCTCATTTCCAAGGAGCAGACAAACTAATGAGCATATAAATTATTAAAATATGAGAGACAAATAAAAATGCCGGAGGACCTAGATTAAGGCAGAGATGATATACAACAGGGGAAATCAGGGAAGGCTCCTTCTTTTGGGGAAGGTGGCATTTGGACAGGTTGGGGCGTGCAGACATGTAGGGGACAGGCACTGTGGGAAGTGGAAATAGACAACAAAGAAGTGCAGGGATGAATGAGCCAGCTCATATTCTGGGCTGCTGAGGCACTAGGCAATTAAAGTGACAGAGTTACAAGTGGCACAAGTAGATGGACTGAGAAATTCCTAGAGAAAGAAGTTGAATGTCTCTTGGAGCATCCCATAAAAACCAGGCCAGGAATTTTAGTACCAGCCCACATGGACCAAGAATGTTTCTGTGGGATTCGTGCGCATCATTCTCTAGTTTCATTTTGTTTTCAACTGTGGGTGGGTATGTGCCTGTGCATTCTCAGTTTTCAGATTTTAAGTAATTTATTCTTTCATGCTTGGGAAACTTGACCGGCTCCAAATTTGTCTTCACATCCATCATGTCTCTGAAGTGAATGAGTGGCCCTCTTAAGAAAGCTTCTTAGCAGAGAGGATCCCTGAGTTACTAGGAAAGAGATTCACAAGTAAAGGTCAGATGATTTGTCTGTGGCCATGTGTAATACTTGAATGGGGCAGGATGTGATATTTTTATTTTCTTATCCTGAGAGTCTTGCTTTTTTTATGAGGTTGGAGAAGACAGAATAAGGGTGCTTCAAGAGAGACCTTGGCACCCGTGACCTGAATGGTGGAAAAGAGATGGTTCAGTCCCAGGGCTTCTCACTTCTGGATGTCTCTGCGACTCCTGGCTATCCGCCTTTGCTGTGATTTGCAGCAGTAAGTGCTGCCCGAAATGAAATCAGCTGTAGATACTTTTCTACGCTTCTGGCTTAGCCTGCTGGGCACTTTTTTCCCTCTGGCCTCAGGTTTCTTAAAGGGTTTCAAAAGAAATTGTTATTGACTAAATTCAGGTTATTTATAATGGAGATCCAGTCTCTCCATCCTCCTCCGCAGAAGAGCCAGGCTCTTCCTCTGAACCTTGGGGAATCGAGGCCCAGTTTGCTTTATTTAGCTTTCAGGACATTGGGTTTTGTTTTTTGGAAAGAGCTCAGAGTTCCATGGAAGATAAAAGTATTCTATGTCCCAAAGTCTTGACCACTTGAAGTAATTCACTTTCTTCTGCTTCGGATCTTATTCTCACCCCTCCCCCAAACTGCATACTCTTCTTTATTCCTTTCTTTAAGCAGCCACAGAAAAAGGGAAGTTTGGATAAAGGCCAATTTTTTAAATACATCCCAAAGATAATTTACTGAAGTGTAAATTATTATCATAAAATATTTATCCAAAAATTTCTCTAGATCTGTGAGGTCCTACAGGGAGGCTCTGTGACTGTTCTGTGCTGTCTAAAGCTGAACATTTGTCCTCACACATAATAAATAATCAGTCATTTCTGTAAATGAATTCATTTAATAACTGTGCAAATATCTCTCTATAATTAGGGCAGAGGTATGTTCACTCCCATTTTGTGGTTTCTATTAGACTAAATCTCTCTCTGCCTCCCTGTCTCTGTCTCTGTCTCTCTATCCCTCTGTCTCTCTATCTCTTTCTCTCTTTGTCTTTCTGTCTCCCTCTCTCTCTCCTTCTCTCTCTTCCTCTTTCTCCCTCTGCTGTCTCTCTCTGTCTCACACACACATCTATAAATTCATTTGTGCTGGGTAGAGTCTTGGTTGTAAATCCCTCAAAACATTTGGAAAGTTTTATTTTGTATAAGGCAATATCAAATATTGATTTGCTCATTGAAATTGTCTTTTTCACTTAACAGTGACTTGGGCTTAATGTGGCTTGGGTTTGGGTTTCTTTGTCTGTAAAAATGGAAATAGAAATGGAATCTGCCTCTTGGAGAACAAGTGAGGTGGTGAGGAATAGAGTTAGTTATTCTAGTCCCTTACAGGTGCTCAGTGGTCTCACTGTGTAGGAAAGCTGTGCATAGACTTTCTGTGTAGCACAGGACGGCCTCAAACTTTCAAAAATCCTCCTGCCACAGCCCACCAGATGCTAGGATTATAGATCTGTGCCACTATGCCCAGCCTTCAAAAAGTGTTCTATAAAATGACAAATTTTTTTTTTTGTCTAGATGAAAGCCTATAATGGTAACATTATAAGCTATATATCAACTTTCTCTTGTTAAAAGTTCAGAGATAAAAATCCAATGAAATAGTTTAGTCACTGATGTATTTATTCTACATGGAGTACACCTTTGATCAATGTATTTGAAAAAGCTCCTAATAAAATAATGTAAGTAATATCATAATTAACATTTGGGTTAAGAAAAGTATGAGTCACTTATTGAAACCCAATATGTGTTGTCAGACAGTCCTTGACAGAATACTTGGTACATGCTCAAACCTTATCTGGCCTCATTGTTAATTTTCACAACTCTGTTAGGGAGGCCCTATCACCAATCCTATCTGAGGGGGCAGAGAGTGACTTGCCCTAGTTCTCATCACTTAGTATGTAGCTCAGGTTTGTAGAAATGTTCATAGTCTAGGGTCGCATTGCCATCTCCTTTAGTAGACAAGCCAGGAATAAATTACTCCTTTGGGACTGACAAAAGTCACGGTACTCCCTTTCCTAAGGCCAGGACTTTGCTGAAGGGGCAAGAAGGCACTAACTCATTCTGGCACTAGATAGTTCTAATTTAAATCCTGGCCCTACTGCTTTTCAGTCATGTGACTTGGGGCCAGACAAAGAAACCCAAACCCAAGTGGGTACTTCTCTGAGCACCCACTGCTTAGACTGTAAGATAAAATAATGACACCTTGGAGGTAAAAGTGAGGAGAGATCATGATTACTATGGGAAAGCAGTGTAGAGCATGGGCACTTGGGCAAGCAGGCTTATCCATAAGTCCAGCCCTGGCTTTGATGGCCTTGTGACAGGAGAGTTTTGGCTGTTGGGACCTGATTCAGAAAGAAGTTGTATGTTGGAGGAGATGAGATGTCAAAATGAGAGAAACAGGATGAAGAAACAGGAGGGCTTGTAGAAACATCACCCAGCCCAATGACCGAGAGGCTTGCTCATGGAGTATAAGAAAAAAGAATAAAATGCAAATGAAAAGATCTGAGTTCTACACTTATCACTGCTAACTCAGCTATATGAGGTCAGAATTCTTACTTTCTGATACTCCACTTGCCCTCTGAAAAGCAAGAAGACAATAGAGAATCTTATCTCTAACTTTCTTTTTGCCCTGCTGTTGTATGACAAGGTCCAGGGAAGCAGTTTGTCTTGGAACATGAAGTCGTGGGTGTCTATTTTGATTTACAAATGTTTATTAATTTGAAATGTGGGCATGTCATATTTTGGTTCTAAATAATTATGCACCTTTGGCTGTATTCATACCTTTGGGAAATAAAGGTTAATTATTCACCTGATTCTACCCTCTATCTTTTATATCCCAGCAAACTAGACAAACGTGCCATCTCAGTCAGGCAAGTGGTAGGTCCACCAGCATCTCTAAGCCCTCATGTGATGTGAAGAGGAAACACAGTGTGCCTTTCCCCTAGAGACCTACACAGAACACAAAACCGTCGAGCCTCCCTCTCAACTTCTGGATAAATACCCTTGCTGTGCTGCCACCTTCCTGATGGAAATCGAACAGGGAGTTAGGAGAGTGTCTCAGTGACAGACAGCAGAGCACCTATTAGAGCTAGGAGAGAAGTTACGAGATGGAGAAAAGGAAGAAGCCAAGGAAAAAAAGGTATGGGGAAGAAGAAAATGAGAAAGGGACTAAATGTTGTTGGCAATTCATACTTTACAAGTCCCAAAAAGGTAATATCCGTGTGTGTGTGTGTGTGTGTGTGTGTGTGTGTGTGTGTGTGTGTGTGTGTGTGTTCCACACTATGATACTAGTACTTTGGGTTAGTCTGTCTTTGGTGGGGGAAACTACTAGTGTTTCGACAGCATGGCTTAGGTTGTATTTAGGTCCCTCAGAATCTGACATTCACATCTTGCTCAATACATGTTTGGCTGCACTAATGAACAAATCCCCAAGAACAGTTCCTGAAACCAGATTTCTATGTTTCCTGGTTTCCATCTCTTGATAATGGGAAGACTCAGGTGAGGCTGTCTGCCAGATGTGACCACTAAGCTTTGAAGGAATCAGTCACAGGACTAGGTTAATGGCTTTTAAGTCACTCGTTGAGCAATTTGCATGGGGTCTTATATGCTTTGGGAAACTCTCACACTGCTTATTTTATGCCACGAGGTGGCTAAGCAGGGATTTTTGTGACTCATGTTTTGCAAAAGAAAAGATTGTGGTGTGGGGAAGTTAAGTGGCGTGCTTAAGCTTACCAAGCACACTGGTTGAGCATGGATTTGAAATCTACCAAGCCTCTGGGCCCTGTTCCCAGAGCTCTTTTTCTGTGTGCATCTGACAGCCTCAAGGTCTCAGCCAGCTAACCAAGAATATTGCCTGCCTGAACCAAACCATCTGATAGTGGAACACTCATAAAATTAAAATAATGTGACATGATGACCTTATAATATATATAAAAAAAATATTGACATCAGCATGGTCATGTTTTGGGACATCACAATAGCATCTGTGTCTGTGAAGTGGATTAAGTTACCCGGGAAGAAAGCATTAGTAATCTGAACTCTATATCTTGGTAGGAATGGGCCCATGGTGGGGAGGTAGACAGGACAGGACTTCTGGACCCTCAGGACTCCTGGACTTTGTTTTGTGGATGACTCTACAGGTGTGCTCTGACATTTGGTGATACTATGTGTATGGCTATGGACTCTCTCTCTCTCTCTCTCTCTCTCTCTCTCTCTCTCTCTCTCTCTCTCTCTCCCCTAGGTCTTGGTATGTGTTCTGAAGTTCAGACTAGCTTTCAATGAATTATGTACTTCAGGTTAGCCTCAAACTCAAGGTAGTCCTTCTGCCTCAGACTGGGATTAATGACCATTGCTTTCATGTCAGAGAAAAAAGTATTTTTTTTCCCAATTTGATTTGAGAGTGTACAGAAAATAATACAATTCTATGTGTGTAAGTGGCACTGGGGACTGAAGCCAGAAAGTGCTGAACTATATGCCACACACATGCTTCTAAGTGCTAGACACAAGAATTGAATGAATACAAAAAATCTCTGAACTTAGAGGGCCTATATTTTAGTGGAAGAAAGCAAAAGAATGGAAAATGGGTGGTTCTGCCTCAGAATACATTAAGGGGAAGGAGAGAACGAGCTTGGGGGGAGGAAGCACAGCTTCATGGAGGTAGCATTTGTGCTGCGAGGTGCAAGAGCTGCACCTGTGGCCACCAGGGGAAAAGGGGCCCTACTCGAGATCGCCCTGCCAAGGTCTTCTGTGGGCTCTGCTTGGGCGCCTTGAGGAAAGAAAAGAGGCCGTGGTGCTGAGCAGTGTGCGAAATGAGGCCAAAGTGTCAACAGGGGAAGCCCAGAACCCAGCAGGGACTGCGGCTCTGAGTCTGGGCTGGAGGAGGAGTCTCCAGAAGACTCAGGGTTTTCCTAGTGATGTCACTTGGGTTTCAAAAGGCTTACTGAGGACACCAGACTGCTCTGCAGAGAATGGAGTTAGAAGGGCAAGGGAGCCTGGAGAACACAAATGTCTGGCAGGCTATTTCAAGAGTTCAAGTCTAAACCAATTGTGTCTGAAACATCGTCTAAATCTCTGGGCCAACTTAGAGACAGCTTAGTGAACGATGCAAGAGTGAATTCGGGAAAATTGAAACTCAGTTTTAATCGAATGAGCATTTCCAGAGTAGTGCAAACATATTGTTTTCTGAGAAGCAAATAAGGCAATTTTTCCTTCCAACTGAGGAACGCAAAGCAATGTTTCATGTCATGTCTCCTGGTGCCTGTGTGACGTGAACCATTAAATGGATGTGCGCTGAATAATTTATCCAATTCCCGAGTGTTAAAAGAAGCATAAGCAAACAGAGACCCTCAGGATTCTAAAGAAGTTACTGTCATAGTATATTGAGACCAGAAAGGCCCAAACTCCTTTAGAAACATTGACTATCATTTAACACGTTTAGAAAGAAGCACAAGTTGATATACAGTCTTGACAGATTCCTCACATTGTAGATAAAGAAACTGAAGCCCAGTGAAGAGTTAAGGCTCCCAGTTCTACCCAAGTTACTGAGTTTGGATCAAAACAAGATTCTCAGTTCAGTATTTTGCTTCCACTGTCCAAAGTTTTCCTCATGGGGGACAGAGAAGTAAGTCAGGAGGCTGAATACAATTAAAGCACAACCAAGGTACGTATGGAAATGTCACAGTGACACTCATGACTATGCACAACCAGAACGCATCAATCACTCTAACCAGAAACTAACTTTAAAAAGTTTTCTTAATAAATATACTTGGTTTTTGATAGATTAGAGAGCACCGAGTCAACTACTTAGAGCTCTTGGCATTAAGACCTCAGTCTTTTCACTGTCATCCGCAAGAATGCCCCTCGATCCACACCAGCCCTTAGTCACCGTCTTGCCTCCTCAGTTTCACTCTTATTTCTGCTGGGCCCACAAATTCCTCAGGAATTGTAACCTTCTGCTCGGACAGCCCTTCCTGTGGAGTTCTACCTGGAAGGCCTTCAGCCCTTCAGGCCCCAGAGAGGGAGAAACAGAAGAGATCACATCTGGACATGTCAAGATGTCTGGAGACCCCAAGCTTTAATGGTTTTGTTCCTTCACTAAGAAGATTCACGCTTTCAAGCCTTGGAATTTCAAAATGTGACTCACTTCAACTTATTTTATGTTTTCCATGCATTTAGCTTCAGAGATAGGAACACGGTATAAACCCGAGTATTGAAAGATACATAGGATTCCTTCATATTTGTAATTACCTCCCCACTAAAAATAACTCATAAAGATTGGAAGCAAGGATGAACTGCCTTGAAAAGCACTAGAGAGCTGCATTCAGCTTTAGGACCCACTGGCCTTATCCCCACTGGTAAGGGCACTTTGTTTCAGGTCTCTACTTGTGTCCTGGAATGGGTTATGAGGGAAGAGATTGGGCTGCTCCTGCCGGGACCCAGTGCACAGCCTCCAAGCTTCCCACATTCCCACATTGGACCTTTTCTTCCAGCCCCCACCAGGCTCTCCCTACAGGGTGCCCGCAACCCCACAGCCCCACAGTCCTCCATCACAGTCACAAATTTCACAATACTAGAGGTATAGTTTGAATGATTTCTAAAATTCCATAGCACAGAAAAACAACTGTGGTTGGCAGCAAATTATACATTTCAAGGTAGCCAATGTAACCTAATGAATACATATTGTATACATGTAACAGGATGTCACATTGCGCTCCTTCCATGTAGACAACTACTATGTGTGGACTAAAATTAGTTTTTTTTAATTTAAAACATCCGTTTCTATTCAAAGCAATACTTACCAGTGCGCCTCCTGGGCTCACTGTTTCTCCAGGCCCTGCAAAGCAATGAAAGAGAAAACAAGAACTCATTTCTTCTCTCAAGGAAGCCTGACTAGAAGAGAGGGCTGGGTGCATTAGTAAAATACTCTGCACATGGATACTTTTAAAGGGAATGCAGTTTTCAGTGTCTTCATGTACTTTCATTCATTCATAGTAAACCCAGAAAGCACTGTGCAGAAACTCACTTAGCAGAAACGCTTTAATCCATCAAAAGCTTTGAATGAACAAATCAAGGGCCTCTTTATAAAGGGAAGGGGATCAGAGACTTGGAAAACAAATGATTCTCTAAAATATTTGAAACATTTTGTCATATTTTCACAATATTAATTTGTCCTATTAAAGAGAGGAGAGAAAAACCCAGAAGTTTTCCAAAGGATCACAGTTTCAGAATAGTTGGAATCTAAAAGCTGACTGAGAGGTAGACTCCCCTGTACTTAAAAGACTCAGATATCCATTTTTCTGTGCCACAAGTTGAACCATTTCTGAAGGCTGAGTTTGAATATTGTCTGTTTTCCAGGAAGGGGTTCTGTCCTCTGAGGCTGCATGACTGGCCACCTGCTTGCTTAGAACACCCTGTCCCACATTCACAGAAATTTTCACCTGATGGCTTTTGGCCTGGACTGGGCTCCCGAGCCCAAGATCATGACTTCTTCATCTGCTCACTGTGCCTTGTCAGCAGCAGGTTTCTCCATGTCAGATCAGAAAGCTGGTTGTCTCTATCAGTTAGTTAGGTAACAGTTTAGCTTCTCTAACTGAAACTCAAAATAGCAATGTCTGAAACAAGTTAGAGACTTCTTTGCTATTGCATTAAAAAAAAAAAAAAAGTAGGGCCAGTGAGATAGCTCAATAGGCTAAGTGCCTACTTAGGCAAGTACAGGGACTGGGGTTTGATCCCTGGCACCACATGCTGTGCCAGCCCCACCCTCAGGCACACTGAGCCAGTGAATGAGTCTGGGTGTGGTGGTACATGTTTTTAATCCCAGGGCTGGGAAGCCTTAAAATTAGGAGGATCACTACAAATCAGAGCTACATAGAGACCTATACCAAATACATCAAAAAAGCATCCTAAAGAGAGTAGAGTTGGGGCAGTAGTTCTAACATGGTGGAAAGTCCAGCTCCAGCTACCTGGGCTCTTGCCCATCTCCTCAATTGACCTGCAAGAAAGCAGCCGCGCTGTTTACTCACCATAGTGTGTGTCACTCAGCTGGACAGAGGACGGTGCTGAGCCATCAAGTGAGAAAGTCCTTGTAAATGCTCCCGATAATTATTGCTTCAAAACAAGACACAGAGCTATAAAACAGAACAGAAAGCAGGTGAAGGAAGTGGTAGTGAATACTACCAGGCATCTGGGGGAACTGAATTTGATTCTAAGCTTCTTGGAAACTAAGTGAAAAAAAAGAACATATTGGGTTACTGAATTTCTTTTTCTAAAGAGATAAAATTTGTGAAGTCATCTGCAGAAGCCAACTTTTCTTAATGATTTATTGAAATATTATTTGTTCCCAGTTAATTTTTAAGCATAATCAAGTGACTCTTCACTTGACAGCTCTAACAAGGGGCAGGAAGGGAAGAGAAGAGAAGACAAGAAGAGGAGAAAAGGGTGAAAGAAAAGGGGAGAGAAGAGGAGGAAATAAATCTCCCTCTAGCATGCTCCAACAGTTGCCTTCCCAGATTTCTTCCTAAATGGACTGTGCCACTGCACCTCCTTCTCACCTTCTGTTCATGTCATTGTCCTCTGCACTACACTGTGGGTCCTCAGAGCTGCCACCATGGGGAACAATGGTGAATCCATCCTGGCCCTACCTCTGCTTTGAGACATTTCTTAATCATGCTCCCTTTGCGCCAGATTTGACTGGTCTGCTTGCCTTCTTCCTTGATGTTCTTCTCAGCCCCTTAAAGGGTTGCTTGAGCTCCACTGTAGGTAATGTGTTAGAGTTCTGCTGATTTTTTACTTTCCATCTTTGACCCTTTGCTTTTTTTACTCAATATATTCTCTCTAGGAAATGTTATCTACTCTTTAGTCTTTACTTTATTCTCTGGATTCTAATGACCCCCTCATTTCATATTTTTAGGTCTAAAGGTCAAAACCTGAGTTGTAAATCCAAATAATGAAACACCTGCTGCATATTCCATACATACCTTGAATTCTGCGTGCCTCATGGGGTGTCAGTTTCCTCCCTTACCCTTTTCTTTCCTCAGATATCCTTCAATTCAGTGATGGGTCCTGCCATGTTCTAGCTTCTCAAGGCTGAAACCTTCCCATCACATTCAACCTCCACTTTCTGTCATGTCCCCGCCACCACCACTCAGGCCTTAGCGCCAGTCGGTTCTACTTCCTGCCTCTGTCTCTCTCAACCTGGCCTATTGATCTTGTTCCAAACATCACTACCTAGATGTAGAACAGCACATTTCTTTTTTTTATACTTTTTTTTTTATTTATGCATTTGGTACAGGGTCTTACTACATAGCATGAACTAACAGTGATCCACCTGTTTTCAGCCTCCCCAGCACTCCTATTACAGGTGTGGACCACCACATCCAGACTTGGTCAACAGCTCAGTGCTCCCTGGGGTGGGACTGGTGCAGCACGTGGTGCTAGGGATCAAGTCCCTGTGCTTTCCCAAGCAGTTGCTTAGTCCGCTGAGCTACCTCGCTAGCCAGGGACCTCATATTTCTGCCAGAGGTCTTAGCTGAGGTCCCTCACCAAGGAGTCCAAGCAACTCTCTGTATTCTGGGGCAACACTCTGAATTTATACTTGTCCTGCCTAAACCTCACCACGGGGCCTCTGAGGCCTTCCAAGTAATTTTCACTATGCAATGAGGCATAAGTGGCTCCACCTGATCTAAGTCCCACTTCCAGGCTTATTTCTGTCTTCCTTTCAAATACTTCTCCTGAATTCCACATTCCTTCCAACTGAGCTGTTCCTGTTCCCCAGGGTCTGGGTCTCTCTTGTGTCAAAGTCATGGCCTATGTTGTACCCACAAGAAACAGTCTCCCTTTCACTTTCACATCAGAAGGAATCTCGTTTTATTTATTCATTCAACAAATATTTACTGAGCACCTACAATGTTCCAGGTACCATTTAGACATTAATAACACAAGGGCAAACAAGAGATACCTGCTCTTCAGCTTTATGGCCCTATTCAAAGAGGCTCTGCTTGACTTTCCAAGAATGAATTGTCTTCCATGGAACTCTGTCCTTACCCTGCACAGCACTGACTCCATTGTATCCTGGTGGCTTCTAAATCAAGGTCAACAAACTTTTTCCATAAAGGCAGATGACACTAATAAATCTTTTAGCTTTGCAAGAGGAGTGGACTCTGTCAGAATGAGTAAGCTTTAGTTGTAGAAGGAAAGGAGCTATGAGCTATAACTGAATTGGTCTGGATGTGTTTCAATAAAACTTTATATAAAAAACACTCAATTTTGGCCCTTAGGCCCAGTTTACTGACTTTGGGTCTAAAATAGCTAACCTAGAATATTTTTGTATACTTTTATATCCACAATTAAAGCATAATGTTCAACACTGAGGCTTATCAAGAAAGGTTGATAGATAAATAAGGAATGGTAAATGAGCAAATTAAGATGCACCTACTTACTCATTGTCTCATGTGGCTGCGTCACCTAAATCATCAGAGGTTCCGTATTCACTCTGTCCAGCCACTGACTGCTCCTTCCACCTGAGCAGGATGCTTTTCCTGTGCTGTGTTCATCTAGACATTTTGTGGTAAGTGAACTGCCTAGCTGAAATTTGGGTTTCTTTGGTAGTTGCTCAGTGGTTCAGCTTTAAATGCTTTGCCACTCTATACAGTCATCCCCATGGAACCAGTTTTTTTATAGATGTGATAATTACACTTTGTATGAGACAGATATGTGTCACATCCCCATTATAGACTTTTGCTCATTTTTACTTGTATGTGTAGAGATACAGGCATGCCTCTGAGACAGTTCACATTTGGTTCTAGATTGCTGCAATAAGGTAAACATAAGAGAGCAAGCCACATGAAGTTTTTGGTGTCCCAGTTCATATATAAAAATCACATTTACACTCACCTCTGGTCTATAAAGTCTATAATAGCAGTGTTCCTCAAAATATGAAGGCCTTAATTTGAAACTGCTTTATTAGGGCCCACAAGATAGCTCAGCAGACTAATACCTGCTTAGGCAAGTGAAGGGACAGTGGTTGGAGCTCTGGTACCACATGCTGCAGCAGCCCCTGCTCCTGAGCTGTTAACCAAGGCCAGGCATGGTGGTGCACACCTGTAAGCCCAGGGATGAGGAGGCTGAAAACAGGAGGATCGCTATGAGTCTGAGCTGCAAAGTGAGACCCAATACAAAAAAACATTAAAACTAATGAAGAAAAAAGCTTTATTACTGTACATTCTAAAATTTGCCTGAGCTTTCAGCAAGCTGTAATGTTTTTAGGTCATGGAACTGGCCTCTGTGTCAGTGACTGCTGGATAATCAAGATGGTGACAGCAGGGTAACTTCTTTCTTTCTTTCTGGTATTCAGTACAGGGTCTACAAGGTCTCACTATGTAGATTGGACTCGTAGTAATTCTCCCGTGTTCAGTCTCCCAAGAGCTAGGATTACAGGCGCGCTCCACCACACTCAGTCTCAATCGAGTCTCAGGCGCCATGGGGGAGGGGCCAGGAAGGCAAGCCTGGCCACTGCACTTTGCCAAAGCAAGCATTGTAATCTGCTGAGCTATCTGGCCATCCCTGTAGGGGGCAATTTCTTACAAAAAGACAATACTGAGTTTATTGCTTTTATTGACTTTCATAAAACATTTCTCTGTAGCAACTGATATTGCTTGTTAGCATTCTACAAGGAAGCTCTTCAAAGGTAGCCTCTCTTCTCCAACCCTATCACTGCTTTTCAGTGAAGTCCACGTAATAGTCTATTGCCTCTGTTGGCATACCAACCATAGTCATCTTTACCAAGAGTGGTTTCCATGTCCAGAAACCACTTTCTTTGCTCATCTATAGGAAACTCCTTCTGTATCATGAGATGATAGCAATTCAGTCACATTTTCATCTTTCGCTTCTCCTTCTGCTGTCTCTCATATCAGATCTGTTGTCACTTCCTCTATTGAAGTTTTGAACCACCAATGTCATCCATTTTACTCCAATTCATGTACTGTAGATTGGAGTAAAATTTATCAAACTCCTGTGCATGGTCATCTTTTAAGATCCTCCCATATATCATAAATATTCTTTCTTTTTACTTTTCTACAATTTTTAACTTCCTCTTCCTTTCTCTTCTCTTGCTTCAGAGATGTCTTCCCACATCCTCTTCCAATCTCCACAAAAGTCTGTTTGTGTTCTCAAGAGCATCTGGAGTAGTAGGTCTTTTCCAGTTTTTCATTTACCCAGACTCCTTAACAGAATCACTATTTATAATAGATATAGTTTCACGAAATGTGCTTTGTCTTCTTCCCTTTCCTCTTCTTCTATCTCCTCTTCTTCCTATTCCTCTTCTCCTCCTTTTTCACCCTTTTTGACAACACTAAGGATAAAATCCAGGGTCTTCTCATTGAGCTATACCTCCAGTCATTTAAAACTTCTTTTTGAGATAGGGTTTCACTAAAGTGTCCAGGTTGAGATTGAACTTGCACTCTTTCTACTTCACTCTTCAAGAGATAATCCTTGAGGTAATTTCCAGGAGTACAGGCATTCATCACAATACCTGATTTCAAATATATTTCTTAAATAATAAAACTTGAAAATCAAAATTATTTTGGGGCTACAGAATGGATGCAATATATGCATGCAAACAACATTCTAGTCATTGTACATCACCATCAGAACTCTTGAGCATCCAGCTATATTTCCATTCAGTAGTATTATTTTGAAAGATTTTTTTAAGTGGTGTGTCTCAAGCATGGGTAAAAATATTCTGTCAAGCATGCTATAAATAAATATGTTGTCATCCAAGATTTATTGCTTTCTATATGGTGCACAAGTATAGTAGGCTACATGTAATTCTTGAGGGCTCTAGGATCTTCATTATAATCATTGAGAACCCTGGGACATTGAGGGTGGAACATGAATGTTGGCTTCAACTTCAAGTCACCAGGTATATTAAGCACCTAACCAGAAAGGCAGCCTATCATTTGAAGCTTTGAAGCCAGGTATTGACTTCTTCTTGGTACCTGTGAAAGTGCTAAATGTCATTTTCTTATAATAGTAGCTTGTTTCATCTACAGTGAACATCTGTTTTCAGGAAGTTGTCACCTTATACCTGAATGTTTTCCCAAAACCTCATGCACTCACTGGTGGGGTTTTAGGAGGTGATTGGATCATTACAGTGCAACAGGCATGAGCCTGTAGCTAAACGTGATGTTGGGAGGAGAACCCTGGTTGGAGGAGGTGGGCCCCTGGGGGCGTGGCCAGGGAGGGTCCCCCCCTCCCTCCTCACCCATCTCTCTCTGCTTCCCACTGCGGTGCTATGAGGTGTTTCTCCTCTGCCACGTTGCCCTCCCTTGGAGCCAGCTGACTATGGCCTGAAACTTCTATAACTTTGAGCCAAAATAAGCTCTCCTCCTTTAATTTGTGGGTAGCAGGGATCACTGCATCTCAGCAACAAGAAAAATCACTATGACAGATTTTGTCGAAATCCCATAGAAGTAGGGGTGTTGCTGTTATGACCTGGCCATGAAGTTCAGAAGCCTTTGGAACTCTTTCTAGGTGAAAACTTGGAGAGGTTTGCAGATGTTAGCTGGAGCAGAAAACCTAGAATGCTATCAGGCAAACTAGATAGAAGACTGTGATCGGAGATCAGGAGGCCAACATGCTGTTAGAGAAATCACTCAAACAGTAAGGGACAGGCTGCAACACTTTTGGTTAGGAATGAGGACTCCTTGGGTAACTGGACTCAATACATGGGCATTTTTCTGTGGCAAAAAAAAATTGTGCAGACTTTGCATATGTCTTGAGACTTTGAGCAGAATGAGCTTAAGAACAGTGAAATAATCAATGTAATGAGGGAACCTCAAGGCAGCTGAACACCTAGCTGTGCTGTGGCTGTTTGCTAGAGGAAAGGGCTAGCCAGCTACACCTTGAAGATCGAGAGCAATGGCCCTGACGGATGATTTTAAAACTTTTGAATTTGGGCAGAAAGGAAGTTTTAGTAAGGTTGGGTTCTGGAAACTTGGAGAAGATCTTGGTCTGAACAGATTAGCACTAAAAAGAAGCGAAGGACTTTATAACAGGACAATAGGAAAAATAGCTTGAAGTTGTGCACAAGACCCTATTCCTCTGTGTTCAGAGATCCAAAAGTGAAAGATTTCACTTTGAGATGGGAACCCCTGGCCCCCCAGTTCAAGGAAGGAGTTGATTTCCCTACACTGCTTGCCTGCGAAGCCATCCAGGCATTCCTAGGCCTCTGCAGCAATGGGCAAGATGAGTGTCTCAGTTACTTTTTACTCCTTGCTGGAACAAAATGCCCCACACCTAAAATTGAGGAAGGAAAGGTTTATTTAGCTTACAGTTTGTGGAGATTTTAGTCTATACTCAAACGGCTCCTGGGCAAGGTGGCACAGAGCAGAGGGCAGCAGTTCATGGCAGCAGAAAACAGAAAAGAGCCAAGGGAAGCTGCTCAGCTTCTATCCAGCCTCTCCTCCTTATATTGTAAACAAGCTACCCTGTAGGGGGGATGTAGACCTCAGATAATGTCCATGCCCTCCTCTTGCACGGGATGAGGATGTTTGCAAACTAAGAATCCTGGCTATCTGCTGAGTCATTTAATTAAACTTCTGAATTTCCCAAGTTGACATAATGTATCAACCAGTACAATGCATAGAAGCCAAACAACTGCTCCAGCTAGCAGCAGACCTTAGATTCATCCATAAGGTCTGGGATTTACATGCATAGAGGATGCACGAGCTGTGGGAACAAGGAGACTCCCACCCAGGTTTCAGAAGTAGGGCTGGAAGGCCAGGGCAGTGTGCCCCAAGAGGGCAATGTGGGAAGCTGTGAGAGTGAAGCCAAAGGTGCCATGGAGACCCCAGAAGTTTGGAGAAGCTAGGAATGTGGAATGTGTGGAAAAAGCTGCAAGAATTGAACAAAATAGACTCAGGAGAGAAGCTATGAGGGCTACAGCCACCAGCAGAGCCACAGAGGCAAGGCTGCACAAGCTGTTTGCAGTTTACCTCTTGCTGCATCTTGTCCTAGGTACTGGACACAGATCTACAGAATTTAATGTTTGCCCTGCTGAGTTTCAGTCTTTCTTTGGTCCCATGTCTTCCTATTTCTGCTTTTCCCTTTTGAAATGGAATTGTTTACTCCACCCTTTTGTACATTGAAGATGTTTAACTTTCTTTTCATTTTTGTAAGGGATCATGAGTAAGATCTTAGAGGAGACTTCAGACTTGGACTCCTCAGCAGTGCTGAAACTGTTAGGGCTTGGGGACTAACTGCATTTTCCATAAAGGGATGCTCATGAGTTTTGGGGGGTAGGAGAATGTGATGGCTCATACCTACATGTACCTCCAGAGTCTCCTGAGCTCTTAGGTGGAAGTTTTCAGTGGTGACTATCATGGGGGTGTGATGCTCAGCTGTGGATTAGGCCACTGATGAGTTTATAATAGAATGTGAACTTTGGAGGTGAAGCCTGGCTAGAGGAAGTATGACATGGCCTGGAGGGGCCCATCTCCACCTCTCCTCCCTTGTTCAGTCTCTGCTCCCTTCCTGCGATCATGGCTAGGACTTTCTCCTTTGCAGGCGCTGTACTATGGCTGCCTTGTCTTGGAGCCAGTGGACTATGGACGATAGACAAAAACATTTACAAACTGTGAGGCAAATAAACTTTTTCTACTTTAATTTTGGGGTACTGGGTGTTTTGTCTCTGGCACAAGATAAGTAACTAAGACAGGAAGCTACGTTCACCGATTACCTAAGCTAGATCTTCTGGCCAGCTTGCTGAAGTGCTTTTTTCCATCAGTATGTGCTGCCCAGCCTTGCAGTTTTAGATTATGGAAATATCTTCCTTCCATAAACCTCCTGAGTCAACTTCTGATGGCTTTTCTTCTGCAGCTCCCTTACCATGCTAGAACTGAGGATTTAGGGCCTCTCTGTCTGGATTAAGCTATGGTTTAAGGGAATCATGTACTTGGTTTGATGATTTGTCCAAATCACAAGGGCAAGATCTCAGCAAGAAGGCAGCTCCACTTTGCTATCATCCATGCATCCATGCATTCACTAGAGTAGCACTTTTAATTTCCTTCAAAAACTTTTTCCTTTCTGCCCTGAGGCTATAAATTAGTGGTAGAATGCTTGCCCAGCAGGTGTGAGATCTGGATTCACAAATTGGTAAGAAAACTTAAGAAGCCCAGCTTTTCACCTGTCATGGCTTTGACAAGACTTACCTGCTAATCCACATGTGAAAATTTCCCATTCACTCAAACACTTTTAAGAACCATAATAAGGTTATCAATTGTCTTAATGTCCACATTGCTGTGTCTCCAGGAATAAGGCAGGCAGGAGATGGAGAAGTGCAGGGAACAGCCAGTTGTGAAACAGCTCCAAGATACACAATAGCTATCAATATTTTTCTTTAATTTTTTTTTATTTTTAAGGAGAATAAAAACAACATAGCAGAAATACTAGAACCTATGCAGAATTTCACCAAACAAAATTATAGGAAAAACTGCGGGCCTGGGAAATAGGTCAGTGGAATAAGTGCCTGCTTGACAAGTTCAAGGTCCTGAGCTCAATCCCTGGCACCACCAAAAAAAAAAAAAAAAGAAAAAATACAGGAAATCAATAATAGTTGTTATATTGTGTATTATTGTCTTCAAATTAGTTGCTCAGTTTACCAGGAATAAGAATACAAAATTGGTAAAAAAATTAAAATGAGAAAACATATTAAGCATTATCTGCTCCTTTCAATAGACCAACAGAACTTAGCAGTACAATTACTTAAGCTATCCTCTCTCTCTCTGTCTCTGTATGTATATATATATATATATGTATATGTATATGTATATGTATATGTATATGTATATATATATATATATATATGTATATATTGGTCTTCTTTCTTTATTTTCTCCTTTCCCTCATCTCAGTTGTTCCTTCCCTTTAAACAATTTCTTTCTCTTTCACAATCTCTAGTGTACCTTTTCATATTTTATTTTATTTTTTGCCATCTTTTATACAGTTCACAGAACTCCAGACACTTATAGTAGTTACCATAGGGCCAGCCAGATAGCTCCGCAGAATAAAATATCTGCTTAGGCAGGCACAGTGACCAAGATTTGATGCCTGGAGTGCCATGCTGGCCCCACCCCTGGGGCACACTGAGACCACAGTTGAAACTGAGTGTGGTGGCACATGCCTGTAATCCCAGCACTTGGGAGGCTGAAAACAGGAAAATCACTATAAATCTTATCTGTGTAGTGAGACCCTGTAGACTGTACTAAATACATTTTTTATAAAAGTTGATATCAAAGATCAGTTGACTATAAGTCACCCCAATACTTAATAATGAGAAACTCTAAAACATTGAGAGGTGATCTGCATGTGACCACTTGCTTTTGGAAAGCCTGCATCAATAGACCTGTTTGGTGGAGGGTAGCACAAACCAATTTTTAACAAACGCATTATCTGCAAAGCATAGTAAAGCAAAGTGTGAAAAAACAAGGTGTGTTATATTATTCCATTTGCTTCACAATATTTATTCAAAGTCACTTTAATTCTTTTCTGAAGCAGGTAGGTTATTAGAGAAACCCCTCAATTAAATAAGTATATAAAATACTTATGGCACACAGAGAACAAGCAGAAGTGTCAATGTGTAGTAGGAACAAAGGAGACTGAGATAAAGTTTTGTCACTGAGGGGCTTATATTGTGGACAGGAGGTAAGAATGTAAATGATTATAATACATAGAAAGTTATGAGTCCTTTGAGGAAAGAATTAGCAAAGTTTTCTGTGTCTTATATAGGAAATAAAAATTCATCTTTGGCTAGAGATTAAAGAAGGATTTGGGATGGAAAAATTTGACTGGAAATTGAAAGGTAGGTATTTGAAATGCTGATATGACAATTATGCCTTTGCATCAGAGAAATGCACAGGTACACCAGTGGGTTACTGGAAAGCAAGTTTTAATGAAGTTACATCCAGGGACTGTCTGATAAAACAGAAGCCAAATCCTTTCAAGAAGTGCCAACTCCATTCTAGTCTGGAATGCATTGATAATTGGGACATTATGTTCAGAGGCTGCAAACTGACATTCTGTTGTCATCCCCCTTGGAATAGAAATGCTGATCCTTTACAGTAATTAGCACCAATTTGGATTATGTGTGCAAAAATAAATCACCAGTGTCCAAAAGCACATACATTAAGTTCAATGACTACAGAGCAAGCTTTTTTTATTAGCTCCACCTATGTAAACAAAATCAGATGTAAGTAGCACATAAAAACAGAAGAGACAAGGAGAGATCACAGTTTCCACTAGAAAATTATTATTTATATGAAGGCTCCCAGTGATGACTGACCACTGTGCTAGTCATGTCATTTCAACAGTGAAAGGTCAGCTTTGTTTCCTGAGGGCTATGAGGAAAAATTGTGATTATGCGCCTGCTAAGTGTCCTGGTTGAAAGTGGAAGGTACATGTCCTCTGCAAACAAGCAAGCATCTTTGTTCCATCTCTCCCTCCTTCTCTCCTCATCATGTCTCATCTTATCTTCTTCAAGGGCCAGAAGAGAACGTGCCATGTGTCAAGGCTGTCTATGTGTTCTGCATCCAGAGCTCTTTGTATACGGTCCTGTTGGCCTTGGCCAATGAGACATCTAACTATTGGGTACAGTCTCAGGTACTACCCTGAAGAAAGGTGGGGGTTGCTGGGTTTCAGATGTGGTTGCTTTCAAGGGTTCGTGAGTTAGAGGTCATGTCATCAGTATGACAATTGTTGAGGGGGCAGGACTTTAAAGAGGTGAAAAATCCTCAGGATGTGGAAGTTGCTGCCCAGGGAAGGGACTAATATAGTTCTACCAGGATCCTGAGTTAGTCTCATGAGAATGAGTTAGTGTGAAAGTCTAAACTTGACCCCAAGATCTCTCTTACTTCTTGTCTGGCTGTGTGATTTCTTTCTCATTAACACTCTTTGCTATGAGCCCTTCATAGAAGCTAAGTTGAGTCTAGTGGAATTTATGCTTTTCGATCTTCAGAGTCATGAGATAAATAAAACTTTTTCTCCATAAAGTTATTTTGCTTCAGGTATTTTAGTGTAGTTCAGAAAGTAGACGGTAGGAACAAAGTGGTGCCCATTTGGAAGTAGCCCTAGAGTCCTCTAAAACATACTATATCATGATCAAGGATCAAATCTCACTTGTGGCACTGAGTGGCAGAAGAGGGAGGCAGGTGGGACTTGGAGCCAAGGCAGGGATATGGGAATGAATTTATGTGTCATAAAAGGGTAGTGGCTGATGGGCCATGGGGCTCTGCATCTCAGCTGTGTCGCCGACCTGCTTCTTGAACATGACTAAGTCACTTTTTGTCTTTCTGGGCCACAATTTTCTTCTCCTTGAACTTAGAGTTGCCGTTGGGTCCTCTTACTGCCTGAGGGTCCTGCACAGAAGAGTGCGTTCATTTCCCTCTTTCCATCCACTGGCTTAGAAAAGTTCAGCAAAAGGGAGATGAGAAAGAGTGTGTAGGATCCAAAACATCTTTATATTCCTCATTCATTAAATGTTCCCATATTTCCTTTCCCAAAAGACTGACTGCAGAAACACAGGATAGTGATGGAGGATGGGCAAAGCTCCCAGGTAGGAGCACAGTGAAAGACACCCGATCATCACAATCAATCTGAGAAACAAACACATTTAAACCAGATTCAACCTCAGAACATAATCAAAGGCTACAGGACAGGGATCTGCTCAAAGTGGATGTTCAAGACAGAAGTCAAATTCAACCTTTTGATTCTAAATCTTCTGCCCACCATGTCTTTATTCCTCTGCCTCTTGAGAATCTCTAACCTTGGACTAAGGTTAGGCAATTAATGAGAATGCATGCCTTTTAAATTAAAAAAAATAGGAGTAGAGTTTGGCAGAGTGATTTAACTATATGATCTTTTTTTTGCAGGGCTTCACTCATTTTTTTATATTTCCCCTAAGTTATTGGTTGTTGTTATTTTTCATTAATAATTAATATAATGTCCTCTGCCTGCATAGAAACAATTGGTGTTTTTGTGTTTGCCTAACAATTTAAGACTAACATTATATGTCTCTTTCTCTGGATACATTCCCATTGACCAGTCAGTCTGCACCCCTGACTCTTCTTTCCTCAGAAGTGACCTCAAGAATTTCTAGTTTTCCTGTACACATGTTTATCCCCTTTAAGAGATTGCAGGCTCTTTCAGAGCTAGGAAAAGCTCTACATCCTTGTTTCTAAAGGCCAGAAATGTTTCTTGTATATGTTTATTGAATAATGACTGGAAGAAAGAATGTCATCTGTCCCCTAATTGTGCCTCTGTGGCCTCAGAGTGGACAAAGCTTAGAGGTGGCTTCTGTTTCATTCTTTATGCAGAAGTAACATGATCAAAGAGAAGGCTGAGGCAGCTGGTAAGGCTCGACAGTAGTGCCTTTGCCTAACATGCACAAAATCCCAGGTTTAATCCACAGAACTGAACAAAAGAAAAAGGAATATAAACAATCTTATAAACTCCCATACTTAAAAATTTTGCATGAAATGAGAACTTGTGAAATGAGGACATAGCTCAGTAAGAGTGCTCGTCTGGCAAGCATAAAGCTCTAGGTTTGACCCCTAGCCTTACAAAAAAAAGAAAAAGAAAAGGGCAGATCTGTCCTGACCATATCCTATCTCTTCTCTTGTGTCTCCTTGGTTGTGAATTCATGACCACTCATGGGTGGCCTGAGAACACAGTGGCTCTACCCACACGCAGGAGATGGTGAAAGGGCAAGAGACAACTCATAAACCTTGGCTTGCCAGGCTCAGCATGAGGGCATCCCAAAGCAACCCCCTGCTGGCTTTGGCCAGGGTCCTGGATCAGTCCTCTGTGCATCAGCATGCCTTAGTTTGGCCATTTGGGAGGGGAATGTGGCAAGGGTCAAGTACTTACAGTCGTACACAAAATGGTTCTGGCAAGAGTAGGACACTGTAGCCTCTTTTCTCAGATACAGGGAGGAGGAGAAAAGAGAGGGTAGAAAGAACACCATTAGACTTCTGTCCAGTATTTCAGGTAGGAAAGGAAAGTGGACAGCTCCTAAATGTTCACCAAAGATAAGTTGGCATGGCACTGGAGAGTGACAGAAAGTCCTTGTGTAGTGGAAAGAGAAGAAAGTGTGGAGGGAAGATATGGGAACAGGGAGAGAAAGGCTAGAACAAGTAAACCTGGGAAGCAGGGAAGGAGAGAAAGAAGATCGGGCTAAAAGGAGAGAAACACACAGACACTACAGACAAAATAAACTGAAGAAGGATGAAAGTTTGGAGAGAAAGGAGGAGCAGCAGTGAGTGCCAGGAGCTGGACCTCTGAATGCATGGCTCACCAGCTTTTTTCAGGTAAACTCCCCCTGTAAGCCTGGCACAGGGCTCATGTATGTACAGAGGGAAATGCACTGACTCCTGCCCAGGGCCAGGAGAGGACAGAAACAGATCAACTAACCTGGGTGAGGTTCTCCTGCTAGGGTTCGGCACTTGGCCAGGCCAGGTCACAGACTCACACTATCATTAAGCTGTAAAAGGGCCATCAGCTGCAGGGCTGGACCAGCTTTTTCACCTTGAGCAAAACTTTCTTCCTGTTCCCACATCTCCCAAGCAGCCTGGCCACTACCTCCTTCTCCTGGTCCAACTTGGGACCAGGTGAACCTTGCCATTTGGAATCTGAGCAGGCTGCATGAGGACACTGAAAATTAGCACAGCCAGAGCAACCAACTGGTAAGGTGATCCTGAGCAGACCTGTGGGTTGGGCAGCAGTGGTTTGCAGCAGAATGCTCCCATGATCCAAGACCTCTAGTACACATCAGAGGGAAGAGGGAAAAGGGCTCTGCGATCCAAGCTGAGCAAAAGCTGGGCTTATAACCCACACTTTCGTGATTTTCGCAAGAGTCTTTGAGCATCTATAGTGCATAAGTACTGTGCAGGAGGCTGAGGCTACTGAAAAGTAAACACGCTCTGTGTCCTCAGGAGAGAGCCATTGCAACAGAGCCTCCTCTACCCAGCTTAACAGAGGCACTTAGGGAGCTCAGAAGGGAATATGGCAACTCTGTTTTGGGGACAAACAAGATATCTAGGAAGAGAACATTTGGGCACAGCAGTAAAGGCTGAGTAGGGTCCACGAGGCAGAAAAAGCAGAGACCAAAGGTAAAGAGAGGCACAGAGAAAAGTAGAAAGCCATGAAGGAGCACAGCGAAGTGAAGCTAGAGGGTGGGTGGTAGCAGATAGGGCTCCCAGGCAAAGCGCTTGGATGGGATGGAAATAGGGGAGGATAAGGACAGGCACAGATAACGGCTGAGACACCCAAGGTTTCAGTTACAAAGGGACTTAGAGATGATCTGGTTGCCTTTGTCCTCTAGTAAGATCTATATGTGTGCTCGTGTGTGTGAAGTAGGCTTGACTGAAGAGTTGCTGGGTTGGACACAGTGGAAAGAGGTATCATAGCAATGTAAACATGTCAAGCTTAACGTGTTAGTCTTCCTCTCCAAGAGAAGTCTAATAGGAATGTGTGTTTTTTTTCCCCTAGAGTTCCTTTCAAGCCTTCACCCATCCTTCTCAGAGGGCCTCACAACTGGCCTGCAGACACAGCTAGATGGTAACAGGTATCAGAGAAAATGTGTCTGTTTACATCTAGATCCATCTTCCTTAAAAGCCAGGTATTAGATTTTTTTCTTATTGCTGACAAAGCAGAGCTGTGCTGCAGAGCTTTATCTCTAGCCTTAAATGTTAAATTTGAAACATTCTAATGAGTAAAAGTTACCTCTGTCCAGCTATTTTTAAAAATAAGATAAAGTGGTGGGCTTTGTCTTCTAATCCATTAATAGTTACCAACCAGGATCATATCCTAAGTTAAATGAAATCTATTGATGTGTACATTACATTTGATGCATTCTATAAATTGTGGTGTGTGTATTAAACTGCTTCTTTTAAGATTCTTTGAGAAAATAATTTCCAATTCTAGACCTTATTTTCAGTTTGGCATACCATACACTAGGTACGGAATCAACTATTTTTCTGTTGATAGATGTTTGAGACAATTTAACTTGTTTGCTTTTATGGAAGATGCTGTCACATATATATCCTTGCATGTGCATTTTTTATTTTGCATGTGAATCTTTTTTTTTTTTATTGGCGGAACCAGGGATTGAACTCAGGCCCTTGCACTTGCCAGGGAAGCACTTGTTCTACTGAGCCATCTCTTCAGCCCTGCATGTGAATCTTTACATGCCCTTACTACTGTCTTTATGAGATCAATCTCTAGAGATAAGGCTATTAAAGCAAATGCACATTTCACATCTAATTGAGAAGAATATCATTCCTTTTAAAAAGATAGTACTGGTTCATTCTCTGACTTATAATTGCCTGGTCTTATTCTTCCACACTGAGACCCCAGAACCAGAACTACCTCCATATGTAACAGCTGAGGAAACGGTAAAGGGGAACCCATTAGTTGTCCCCTAGAACACAGCTAGGCAGTGCTGGGGACAGTCCAGGACTGTTGTTGCTGCACAGTGAGATATTGTAGCTAGAACACTGAGTGCTCAGAAATGTTTTCTAGACTACTATTAAAGCACACAGCCATGCAGCAGAGGCTCCTGGTGAGCTCTGACCGGTAACCGCTGGCTCAGTGTGGAAAGTGGCTTGTGGGGCTGGCGTCCCCCAGGGCTATGAGGCCCCTCCCTGTGCTCACTGAGCTCCCTGCCTGCCTCCTTGCAAATTGCCCCAAGTATGTTGAGTCACCGTTCACTGAGGCACTGTCCCCAGAAGACGAGGAAGTGAGTCAGTATGCTCTTGGACACCCACCAGGGGTCTATGGCTATTCGGGAGGATGCTCCAGTCACATGCAGGTTCCCAGAAGGGATCAATCGGATGTTAATCCCTCGGGAGTTGTTAGATTCCTGAAAGTTAACCAGGACAGATACTGAGCTTATACCATGACTTCATTTCCATAGGAGTCTCCTTCTTCAGTTAGGGTGGAAATTCTTTTAAGGAGAGACTGGTCCTTAGACTTGCTGCTTTCTTTTATCATCCCATCTACCTAGTCAAGCAGTTGAAGAGCACACAGCAGGCAGTTGGTGCACAGGATGTAGGAGTAAGTTGGAGGGACTGATTTGGGGTGTGATTTAAGGAAAGTACTCCTTTTGGATTTATGGCTGCTAGGAACTGATTGATTAAATTACCACGTGTCTATTTTAAACTCAACTCCACCTTTGCAAAGAGAGGCACTGTCCTCAGAAGTGTCCCCAGGCCAGAGTGAGACTAGCCTCTGTGCCTTTCATGTCCCCACAGTGAGTCTGCAGTCTTCAGCTGCAAGCAGGTGTCTGGGTAGGTCAGAGAGAAATGTCTGGGGAAATCAGATTAAAGAAGGTAACAGCCCCTGGAAGAATTTGGCCCCAAAGCTGAGGACTCCTCAATCAATATGCATGACTTTCAGAATTCCTATTTTAATCAGCAAAACGGAAATGAAATTCCCAGTGTAGCTTTTAGTTAAAAAAATAAATTACAAGTAGTACATGATATTCTTGCATGCCATTTCCTCTGAAATTCTTTTTAAGAATTGAAGAAAATAACCATTTAACATACTGGAAAGAACGCTAGCAAGGAGTCCAGAGATTTCATTTCATGCCCTAAATTTATCAGCTAATAGCTGTGAGATCAGATGAAGGCCTCATTTCACTCCTGCAAGAATGAGAGAGTTGTGCATATGTGAACTCCCCTCAACTTCAATGAAAATGAGCTGGTAATTCCCTGATTAGTGATGAGGACTCACCCATCTGCCCATCCTCTGTAAATGTGTAGTGGATTCCAGCATGGATTATATCCCTGGTATTTGAGCATTTACAATAGGAGTTGATGACATTGGTAGGAGCCACAGTTGTCCAAGCACCCAGCCTTAATTCTGATTCCTCTTCCTCCTTGGGCTCCTAACTTCCAGGCAGCCCCTGGCGTCTGCTCCCACTCTGTGTCTGTCTCTGGTTCATCCTACCCCTTTTATTCTCATCACTTAGCTCTCCCAGTCTCACCAACTCTCATATAAACAAACAAACAAACAAAAAAGCCCTAAAAGGCCTTCAGCCCATCCCCTTCACTCAAAATCTATGATCCACGTTGTGCCTGCAATTGTATATAATTTTTTACTCTACTCATTTTCTGAAGGTTTGAAGGATGGCAAACATGCCTGGTCCTGAAGAGCTCACAGTGCAGGGTGACACATGTATTAGTAGGTAAGTGCAATGTGGCGTGGGGCTACAAAGGCGGTGCTCAGCAGGCCTGGTTTCTTCCACTCCTCTCCTGAGCCTTCCTTCTTGAGTTTTGCCTCCTGTGTACTTCTCTATCTTATTTCTCACATCCCTTTGTAGTTTATTCTTCACCTGCTTCTCCTCTCAACCTGGTTAGCAACTTATGGCAGGAATCTGATAAGTTCAAATCGTCCTTCCATGTTAGAAACCTCGACTGGCTTCAGGAAGACAAAGCTTTGTACCAGGCACTTAAAGCCCTTGAGAGTTTGATGTTATCTATCCAATTAACTCCACTAATAAGCCCGTGTTCAATTCTACTCTCTTCCTCTTGCTTCATATCCTAAATCTCACTTTCAGCTCCAAGGCAGCTTGGCCTCACCCAGCAATCTCACACTCACCACCTTGGAGAAGCAGCAGGCTCTTGTTCTGGGAGCAACCCCTGCCCTGTGTCTCCCTCCTCCCCTGCCTACACGGCTTGCCTCAGTATGGTCCTCTCCTCTTTTCAAGGTCTAGATTCAACTATCCTTTCTAAGAACTTTGCAGAAAATCAGAGCCAGCCATTAAGCATAATTTCCATCTGCTCCCTAATACTTCTTATAGTAACTGTTCTGATGCATTGTCGTCTCCTTTGCAAAGATTTTGTGAGCTTTCCATTTGCAGCATGATGAGATTCTGGGGCTATGTGCCCATATCATTTGAATTTTTGGACGTTTTGCAGCAGAGAGCTTAGTGCCTAACACTCAGGCTAATGCTGCCCTGAGAAACTGCCATCTACCAGTTGTTGCACAGGCTTTAGGATTCTTGATACCCATAAAAGACCATGGAGATGGACTCAGAGAGAGGCAAAATGAACTACCCATGGCACTAGCAGGTGAGACAACTTAGATTTGAACTTGGTACCTCTGGATTACCCAGTAATCCCAGCACCCTGAGAGGCTGAGGTAGGAGGATCACAAGTTTGAACACAACCCAACTTAGGAAGGTCCTCTCTCAAAATGAAAAACAAAACAAAACAGAACAAAACAAAACAGAAACAAAGGGCTATAGATGTAGCTCAATGTAAAGACCCTAGCTTCCTACAAAGGGCCATAAAACGTGCTGAATGATTTTGTAGCCATTTGGTGAAGAGGTTGAAGATAAGAAACATTTTCTGATTACCTAAGATTTTTAAAAGATATTTTTGAAGAAGATGCATCTGATCTTGCCCCTGAAAACTAAATAGGAAGAGAAGATGGGAACTATTTGCTGATTCATTTCTCCAGCCACACTGCAGGTAATTGAGGGATGGAATGGCCTCTGTCTTGCTGAGGGTCGTACCTATTGCCAGTGGCCTTGGAGCATGTGTGGGATAAATGTCTGATAGGATTCTGTTTACTCAATACCACCTGAGCATTTTATGCATGTGTAACTTGAAACTCACTTTGGGCCTACCACACTCCACACCCTCATTGCCTTTAGGAAGGCTTGAAAAGCCCAAATCAAAACTTTAGACCTTGAAAGTGAAACAAGCAATCCTTAGAAAGTTTCACTGACCAACTCAGTTTCACTGACTGCCTGAGGAGAAAGAACCAAACCAAGAGAACAAGCTCTGAAAAATCAACCAAAAAGAAAACATCTTTCAGTTCCAAGAAACTCTACTATTGTCAGTAATGGGTCCCCTGCAAGGGCTTCAGTGATGTCAGTTTCGTTTCCAGTAGTGAGTTTTACCCCACTTCTCCTGGACTCTGGGCAAGGGCCTCTGACCAGCAGCCGTGCTGTGCTATGGCTAAGTCGGTGAGACTCTTCTCTTGTATGTGGGTTTGCTTTCCATCTCTCTGTCTGTGTTAGAATAAGCTACAAGCAAGCATGTGCCTCTGAGAACATTCAGATCCCAACAGTTGTTGAATCAATGAGTCAGAAAGTGTCTCGAAGCAGAGCCTTCGAGGGGGAGTTATGCATGAGAAGTAGAAAATGTATTTGACTTGGGGCAGCTGAATGGGCCCTGCTTCTCCTCATCCCCAAGGGCCTCGGTGGCCCTGTGGGGCCTAGGCCATCCCCTCATTTATCTGGGCCTGAATTTCACTTTCTAGCTCTGAGATATTTGGCAGATCCTCATTAAGGGAGGAAGAAACAAGTGCTTGCACAGTACTGGTAGCTGTTTCTACAATGGGGGGAGGATACTGCTGGAAAACTTCCTGTGTGCAGGAGAAGCTGGGAATGGAAATTATTTTTTCTTCTCATTCTGTTTTTTTTCTTTTCTCTGATCCAGGGGTTTTCAGCCTTTTTGCTGTGAGGGGCTGCCCCACTATTTCGCAATGTCACTGATATTTATGCACTGGGTACCAGTGACACTCACTTCCTTCATGCCAGTTGTGACACTCCAGCATGTCTGGAGTGCTAAATCTTCCTTGATGACAAAACTGCCCCCAGTCAAGAATCCTAGGTCCTCCATCACGTTCTCCTTCTCATGGAATTTTGGAATAATGTAACTGAGAGCTACATGGGAGGGCATGAAAGCCAGGCACAGAGATTCTTCCTCTCTCCTCACCAAGGATGGCATAGCCCAGAGCATGCAGGAAGCTAGAGGCAAGAAACCAGCATCTGAAACTCTACAGTGTCATTGCCGGACTGTGTGACCTTCATAGTTGTGCAGCTTAACCTTTCTGAGCTTTGGAGTGCCCACCAATCTAAAAGGTATAATACCTCTCTTTCACAAACTTCTTTTTTCCACACCCATCACCACAAGGTTGTTAGGGGGATAGCAAGTAATGTATGAGAGACACTGAGAGACAAAAAGTGCAGGGCAAATGTGTGTTATCATTCTGCAGATTGTTTTTTCTTTTTGAGCACAAAGAAAAAGTTTTCATTCTTAGATATTTTTTCTCTCCCGCAGGTAGTAAAGGGCCAAGCACAGTGACTCGTGCCTGTCAGCCCAGTGCTTTGGAGGCCAGGCAGAAGGCTGAGTCTGAGACCCTATTTCAAAGCTGGGCCTCTGAGCTGGAAAAGGTCTTAAGTGGTTCATATTGGGAGTGCTTGAGGCCTTCAGACCCAGAAGAGGCCAAGCCCTGTCCTCAGAGTGGGCATCCTGGGCTCACACACAGCTCCTGACTGGTCACAGTGAGGCTCAGGGCAGGTGGCTTGCTGACTTACTCAGGCCAGGTTCAGATCAGATTGGCTGCTCTGATGTGGACCATCCTGTGGAATTCTCAGAGTTCCCATACCTACTTAGCAAAGCAGATGAGGGACTCAGCAGGCTGGTGACTATCCCCAAAGCTCAGATAGCTCAAGATCTAACTAGAATTCTTGGTCTGAAATTTTAAGGTCCAAGGAGCAAGTTCAGATTCAAAGGAGCCCTGTCACTCAAACATGCAATTGCTTTGATTTCGGGATCACGTGTTCATCCCTTCATGGTGTAGGGAATGGTGGTCTAGGGGGCACGCATTGCTCTGGGTCATGGGCAGGCAGAAGATGTGATAGACACTAAGCCCTCATGACCAGTGTACCGCTTGGAGCTCACAGTCGCCTCTGAGGCTCCAGTGACTTCAGACTGCAGATGCAGAAGTTCTGACTAGTATATCCCTGCACTCATGTCTTTGTTCTTCTGTCCTTTCGGGTCACTTTTCCTTCTCTTTCTGCTAGATAAATGTCATCTGTCCCCCAAAATGTACTCGAATACTGCCTTGAATTCTGCCTTGGGAGTATAATTAATCTCAACTTCCTATAAGTCTTATAGTTCTTTGTCTCTGTCTCTGTCTCTGCCTCTCTCTCTCTCTCTCTCTCTCTCTCTCTCTCTCTCTCTCTCTCTCTCTCAGTGTGTGTGTGTGTGTGCGTGAGTGTGTGTATCTACTATATCATAGCACTCGATTGGCCCACAGTAGGCAAGAAAAGGGCCAGGATAAAGCCAGAGCACACAGAAGTGTGTGGTAAAGGTTACAAAGAGAAGTTAGGTACAGTTCAACGGAAGCAGAGCTTGGGCCTGCTCCCTGTTTCCTCCCTGGCAGTCTAGGTCATGGCACCTTTGAACACTCTCTCCACTTTTTGCCTCCAAGCAAAGCCAATGCCATTCTGACTCTGGGCCTAAGGGGAAGGAGTAGTTTGACTTTGTCTCTGTGCGCCCCACAGCACATGGATCACAGAGAAATCAAAGAGACATGTAGGACGCTGAGCCAAGGAGAGCTGGTTGACAGGGATGGTGGCTGTGGGTGTTGACAACAAAATTATCTGAACCAAAAGCCAGCCATCATGAAGGGTGGTGTGCTTTTGATGTTTCACTATGACTGAGGGAGAAGCACAAGAACCTACAATCAGACAGAAATGTAGCTCTCTTTTGGCAAACTGGAAAGACACTGGGCTACCTCATTGGATTGATTCTCATCTCCAGATCTGTGTAGCAGCAGAACTATCTTCCCCTCATCATTTAAAATCATAATTTTGGAAATCAACAAAGCTCTCTTTCTTTTTTTTTTTTTTTTGTCTTTTTGAGACAGGGTCTCATTATGCAGTTCAGGCTGGCCTTAAGCTCACTTTTGTAGCTCAGGCTGGTCTTGAACTCACAACAATCCTCCTGCCTCAGCCTCCTGAGTGCTGGGATTACAGGCATGCGCCACCATGCCCGGCAAAGCTCTCTTTCTTATCATTCTCTATTGAGGATGATGTAGAAAATATCCAAATGTTAGGGATAAGAGAAAAATTGTCACTCTGAGGAGCGAGTATTATCTGAGTTTCAGAGGCATTATCTTTGTGCAGTGAAGAATGTACTAAGACTAATACTGTGTATTTAAAATGTACTTACTTTTTATATAAATTGTTTATTATAAAGGTACAAAGCTCAAGAGGTATAGAAGGGTAAATAGAAATCTCTGGTCTACCCTGTACTCTCCAGCTTTCTCCTAAGTCCTGCATAAATTCTTTCAGAGGAGTCTTTTGTCTGCCACTGTGCATTTATCAAGTGCATTAATAACCCTATCTCCTTCAAGGTTCTCAGGAACCAAAAATTGCTTGCAAGAAGGAAACATATCCCAAATGCAACATATCTGTGCTGACAGAAACACAATTATGGTACCTTTGCGCCACTCACATAAGCAAAATTATAAAATGCAGCTCTTTCCAAAGAAAGCCCCAAATGGCTGGCAGCAGTTGGAGTTCCCCCACTGGGACACACTCCCTTGATGTACCTCTGCCCCAGTGATTTCTCATGGGTACCCAAAGTGGTGCAGAAAGCTCCAGAATGCACAGAGCAAAGCCTGCAGCTCTGGGATTGTCACCACTGGACATTCACCCCAGCCCAGGCCCCTAGAGGCAAGGCTCTCTACTCCCAAGTGCTGCTGACCTGGCAAGGACTTCCTCATCTTGTCTGCCCAAGGGTGTGTGGGAAAGTGGGTGGGGTAATTCCAGTTCAAATGAAGCAGCATACAGAGTCATTTCCATAAATTCATGCTCAAAATAGAAAAAGCCATTCTACGCTTACCAAACTCTGTCATCTTCAAACTTATCTCCTTCCAGAGAAAAGGGGGTGGGCAGAGGAGTAGGGCCTGGGATATTGTGCAAGCCAGCCATAGGTTTATATTGTCACCAATCTTGCCACCTGACTACGCATCACCCCCACCCCATGATGGGCTCCCCGAACCCAAAAGCAAGCACTTCTAAGAGTTTTTCAGGAACTGCTCCAATTTGTAAGTTTATTTGTCAATGAAGTGAGGTTCTCTCCCTACTCTCCTCTCCTCCCAGTACCCATCTGATAAACTTACAGAAGGCATCTCCGATTCACAACAGCCCCCACCCACCCCCCACAGAATAACACATCGTCTGGCAACAGGAGGCGTTTGATTACATTTGGAAGGCTCGCTTGCATCAACTCCAGTTGTCCCTGCCTTGCGACTGATGGGCCTCACGTGCCACAGCCAACAGTTTGCCTTCACCCACTCCCCTCTCCTAAATGAACCTTTCTCGAGGAAAACAAGAAACCTACGTGCCACTCTGAGTGAGAGACGTACAGGAGCTGTGTCCTGGCACCACATCGTAGGCATGGCAGGCATGGCAGGCAGGAGTGCCCGCTTGCAGCAAGAGGGTTTGCAATAGCAAGCCATGCTTCTGGTGTCTCCTGAGAGAACGTCTAGGCAAAGAGATATAAATATCCCATGCCTTCACCTCTGTGTCCATTTCAGCCCATGAGTGCTGAGTTCTCTCTGTGCGTGGAAGGCATCATGCCACTGCTTCCTTCAGAAAACTTTTGCAACCATTCTAGCTTACTTAGTGCTACTCTGCAGGCAGGGTTAGGGTTCTCCAAAGATGTCTGCATACTCATCGATAGAATGTGAAAACCATCATTTTATGCAGCAAGGAAAAATTAAAGTTGCAGATGAAGCAAGTTTCCTGGAACTGATTTTAATATACGAAAATCTGTGGATCCCCCTGTTGTGACCCCAAAGTCATTACAAAAGTCCAGAAATGGGGAAAAACAGTCAGAATCAGAGGAGTAGCATCTTAAGTCTCTACCTTCTGTCACTGGCTTTGAGGACGGGAGAAGAGATCCATGAGCTAAGGTAGTGAGCAGCCAGTCTAGAGAAGAAAGTGGACAGGGGATGTAGCTCAGTGGTAGAACACGTGCCAGGCATGCACAAGGCTCTAAACTCAATCCCCAGCTCCAACAAAGCTTCCTTGAGACACATTTTGAGACTCAGGATGACAAGATAATGCATTCGTATTGCTAAAGCAGCCATAAGAAGCCTATGCACTTACTACTGTGGGTCTGCCATGTGCTGGGGCTCAGCATTTGCACAACACATGCTTTGTACTTTGGTTCACCCATCAGGATCCAAGGAAGAAAACAGAAGCTACTTCAAAAGTAGAGGGGTGTTAGTGCATATTATTAGCTACACCAGTCATGGAGAAGGTGGAGAAGCCAACCCAGACACTGGCAAGAGCTGAGACTGCTACTTCAGAGCAGCTAAGCAAGACTTGCAAAGACCACATCTGGCCATGGCAGGAGCCAGAGCCACCCAAGTCAGTGGGTGCTGAGGCCCCAAAGAGGACAAAGCAGAGCCAGAGGAGCTGATCGAGGCAGAAACGGAGTGAGATTTATCTTGGCTGTGTCCCCCTCTTGCCCTCCAACATCCTGCCAGTTCTTCCCACTGGCTGCCCACCTGATATGGGAGCCAGAATCTGCAGGCATCAGCCCTCGGCAGTGCCCAGTTGAGAGAGAAAGGGCAACAAAGAGGCCAAAAGCCCTGAAGAGGAAGGCCCCCCTCTTTTCTCTCTTCATCACCACTAATCTTGAAATACCACTCATGGTTTAAAATCTAAGTTCTTCACCTTGGCTTTAAGACCCTCTTCAGCTCCCTTATCCTCCTCCCCAGCTCTCCTCATCTCCTTCACAGCACCTTGGCTTTTGCAAGTGAGTTCTCTCTCCAGGGCCTGCACTTCCTTGGCCCCAGTGGAGTTCCTGTCCCCTTATCTCTGCCTTCAGTGGTCATGATTCCTCACATCCACCTCAGCTTGCCTGGTGTTTGGGAAGATGACTCCTTTCTCCATGTAAAACAGGTCTTCCTTGCCTAAAGTCAGTGTCACTTCTCTGTCTCATTGTGTTGTGTCATCTGGAGTGAACCCAGGTAGGTGTACACTCATGTAGGAGAACGTGCCCCAGCCAACGTGCTCTTTGAAGCTCAGAATACTGTCCCATTACTGCTCTGTCCTTGTCATTGGCATCGGGGAGCTCCTTACAGAAGTGTGTTTCTTCTAGGAAACTGAGCAAGCTCATTTCAAATTCTTTTCAGTTAGGTGTGACTGGGCTCTAGCTAATGGAACATGAGTGGAAACCCAGGGTGCAATCCAGGCCTGGCTGTGAAATCCTCTTGCACACTCTCCTGAGAGTTTCTCCTCTCCTGCCAGAAAGGGACAAGGCCCTAGAGAGCAGAGGAGGCGCAAGGCAAAGAAAATCCAGGCTAAGAAAGAACATCCAGTGACAAAGCGCAGAACTGTCCCAGAAACCCACAGGAATCAGGGTCCCTGTTAATCATGATGTTAGTTCCCAGTGCCAAGAGTAGTGCTTCATTCATAGTCGGGGCTCAACACGCAGCAGCACAAGGATGGCCTGTTCGACCCTTGGCAATGAGGTGGTAAGTGAGGCAGCATCTTCTTCCCACCCTTGCTGGTCTATTAAGTACCCTGTAGACAGGAAGTGTTATACCAGTCTCCACACACTTGTTGACTTCCATTGTAGCTGAGCCCCACAGCAGCTGCTCCTTGAACATGTGTCTCCAAGTTCCAAGGTTTTATAACGGAAACAACAACCAGCAAAGCACACACTTAGGTTTTCTAAATAAAACGTCCTCTGTCACTGTACCTATCAATGTTTGTGCGGCTCCTTAGGAGACTCTTCACTTGATCCTCCATTGTAACAACCACAGAAGGCAATTACTACTGTGCTTCCCATTTTGCAGATTATGAAACTGAGCTCACGCGGGGTTAAGTCTCCTGCTCAAGAGCCTCCTGTCCTAAGGCCGAATCAATTTGTGGTGTGCTATCAGGAGGTAGCTCTCAGTTAAAACTTCTGCACCTAATAAGGGCTCAGGAAATTTGAGAACCCGAACTTCTGAAGGGATTGGAATGACCTCCCAGAAGATCAATGGAAGCCCAGACAGCAGCTGGGATGCTGAGGACTGCCTGCCTGTGTCTGCAGCTTCCGACTCAGCTGGGATGCGGCTGCTGCGGCCCTGTGACTTAGCACGTGTTTCTGGGTGGTCTGCCGGGCTGCCTGAAGTTGACAGCATCACAGTTACCCCCTCCGCAGTGTACTTCCAGCCCAGCCTAACGGCCCCCATGCTCCAGGCCTGCCCTTTTCCATACATTCTTTCCTCCTTCCTGTGCCAAGATTTCATTGGACATCTTAGAGTTGGTTCCAGGCCATTTAGCTCAGTGAAGGGATTTGGGTGAAAGTTTCCTCCCACTTACCCCAGGCCTCAGATAACCCATCAGGGTGTGACCAGCCTGTGGGACGGAGGGGGCAAGAAAAGCTTGAGGAGATTTCCAGGCACAGCATTGGAGTGAAAGGTCCAGCAGCTGCTGTTTTTAGCCACACTAATCTTGGTGAACGAGGTGGTTGGGAAAGCTCAGGACAAAATGCCAAGGGGGACGCAACTTGTCCGGACAGGGACCGCCAGGGCCCCTGGAGGGTGCCCAGCAGCCTGGATCACTTGCCAGAGCACAGACAGCAAATTCTGGGATAGTGACCAGTGAGGCTGATGGGTGAGGAGGAAGGTGGGTGAGATGACCAGGGCGGGGCCAGGCTCAGCCGTACCCAGCCCGGAGACGCTCCTCCATGTGCAGGCTGGGTGCCCCACTCTGTAAATAAATCCCAGCTGCTTCATCATGCAGGCTGTGCCACATACCATGCATCTGAGGTGGGGTGAAATACAAATATGCCTTTTCATAATAGCTTTACACCTGGAGCAGCAGAGGACCGGTTTATTACCTTGGTAAACAAAAGTTAGAATTCAAGCAAAGTACAAACTTTGCCCAAGGCACTTCTGACAGTGCACTTTGTGTTTGTGAGGTGAACTCGATATACATGCACGTGGAGCTGTGGAAGGCTGCACTGGTGCTTTCTTCTCGTTTCTGTTTTCTTCCCTTGTCTGATTTCCAAGGTTTAAGAGTTCATGCGTGTGTGTGTGTGTGTGTGTGTGTGTATGGGGGTGGGGAGGGGAAATTTACTTTGGCTTTTTCCAGCATTTTGAAATCACACTGTTTAGTGTGAAAAAAAAATGTGAGACAGTTTATGATATTTTCCAGAGATAATCACCCCTTCCCACTCTTGGCAACAATTAGGGTTTGTGAGTGGGAGACAGGGTAAATTATCTAGGGGAGCACACAAGAATTTACCAAAAAAATTTTTTTTTCACCTAAAACATTGAAAATTGATGAACTTTGATTCAACATCCATTTCTGGAGTCATAAAATCTCTGTAACTGCCATTTCATTTAGACATGCATGATACAAAAAATGCCCATTTCATAGGACAGGAAACTGAGGGGACTGTTACCAGAGGGATGCAGGAGCCTGCTTTCTAAATCCAGGTCCAAGCTCCTCTGCCCTGTGCCCTCATCACCTGCTTCTTGGGACCACACACTCAGGGTGCTCTGACTTGCTCCTTATCTCTCCCCTCTCCTCCTGCCCTGCTCCCTGCCAACACTTAGGGAAAGGACCCATCTTCTGGGTTCTCTGGTACATTCCTATCCAGCAACTGTCCCTCTTCTTCCCAGTCCCTGGCCATCTGGACCACCCCCCACTCACGACCCACCACCCCCATGCAACCCAGTGCGAGGGACAGCAAGCATGTAGGACAGGTTGCTCTTCAAATACACATAAGCGTTAGAGCTCAGGCAGCGGTACCACATGGAGAGCGCGTTTCATATTCGGTTGTCTCCACCGAGGCTTCTGCCCCCTCCCATTCCCCAGCTCGAATAAATCAGATAAACAACAGCAAAAAACATCTGAGCTTTTGAGATTCCTTTCCAGAACAAGTCTTTGAACCTGAAGAACTTTACCCATCTCTGCCTGTTCACTCCTCAAACATTCAGCCAGGGTTTGCCCGTAGCATGGCTGACGCAGGTGAAAATTTAACTCTTTCCTTCATAGATTAATTCCCAAACCTTCCAAAATGAGACTAAACTCATCAGGCTTAGTTTTTAAAAGAAATCTCATTAAGTGTCTCAGCATGTGCCTTTCGCCACAGATGAAGGATTTCTTGAGGAAACGTATTAAACCGAAGCTGGCGAGAAGCAGTGTCTTGAAGGAGCTGTTTACTCAGCAGCCTCAGGACCAGCGTTGAGGGTACCTGGGTTTCACAGTATTTCTAGAGAAAACCTAGGCTGCTTCTTCCGGATCCCTTCGCATTTCCATCCCTCCACTGATCCATCTTTAATTGGAGTCCTTGAGGTGAGCCTGGGACTTTACGTATTACAAACTTGAAGAAAATGATTGGAATACAAATATGTCCTGCTGCAGGACAGACTGTGGCTGCACATGGACTGAGCACAGCTCCTGTGCTGGTGCCCTGGTGGGAAGAGGAAGGGGATGTCTGGTTTGTGGGATGAAAGCTTGGTCCAGGATGCTTGCTTCAGAGTGTGGGCCAGTCAATGGCAGGTTGTTAGCCCTTGCATGAGCAATACAAAACACGTAAAGTCGTAGACTAAACGTTTTTCTCTGTCACAGAAGGGGAAACTGAGGCTCAGACTGGAAGAAACAAGGCCAAGACTTATTCAACCAGCTAGCAACAGGCCTCTGGCACCCCTGGCCAGGGCTATTGAACCTGGGCAAAGTGACATAAGAGAAAGGCAAAATGCCCATTGCTCTTGGTACAGATTCCCCTGCCCTGGTTCTGTGTCACTGCTCATCTTGGAAAGATGTTTATCCTGAGGAGGATTCTTCCAAATCATTGCCTGAAGAACCTACTGAAAGTTAAGAGGTCTTAGTGTATTTTTACAAGGTATAATTCTAGAACAGATGAACAATGTTTAAAGAGAAGTCTATCTTTCTTTTCTGCTTCCAACTGTACTTTTACTAGCTTTTAAATTTCTTTTTTTTTTTTTTTTCTTTAATTTTGCCGGGTCAGCCCTTTCCTTCTAATATGCTGGGTTCTGTAATTTATGTGGGAATCAACAAATACTGCAATCTGCAGAGCCCAAGGGAGGCACCACAAGGCAAGTGCCACCTGCCTGAGTCTGGCGGAGTGCATCGTTGGTCACTCAGGAGTGTCACTGCAGAGGTGTTCTCCTGGAGTCTCCGAGCTGACAGCAGTTGTTACCCATCCTGTGGTGGCTGCCGAAGAGATCCGCATCGCCTCAGGCAGCAGGCTCGCTGTGATGGCTTGGACAGGGCTTTCTTTTGCCTGAGTCGTTCAGAACATCGAGGTAGCTTTTAAATTTCTTCGTCTGTGATTCTCAGGTGCTATGGGTCCCTGGGCCGGGGAAGTTCAGTTAGCTCAGAACTGGATTCGAAGCTATAATTAAGAGGATGCCGGGATTTTATTAGGACTAAAAGGAAGCTTCATGGTATCCTGGTCTATATTTTTCAGTTTGTAGGTGAAGAGGGTGGGCCGAGAGAGGTGAGGTGCTTAATAAAGTGATTCAGCACATTAATGGACTACTAACTGTACAAACCGTCCAGTTGACCAAGCATGCACATGGAGGTTTCTATGGAGCCTCTTCCTTTGTAACACACAGGCTATTTTTATGAATAGTAAGTAGATTATGCCCAGCTCTGGAGAGCTGAATGCTTGTTGTAACCGGGACTTAAAGAACCTACAGGTATCTTTAGGAGATGCAGATCATGGGCTGTCTTTGTCATCTTTTGTTTCCTGGAAAGATTAGTACTCTGAAGTCAGGGCTATCTTCCAAGATTCCACAATGAACCGCAAAGGCACTGAGACAACATGCTGCTCAGGGTGAGGACACAGAGACATAAACCCCAGGCCTTCCTCTCTCTCTGAACTTTCAGGAATCTTGTCCAGGCCACCACCTACCTGAGTCTCTGTCTTCCCTCAAGGGGAAGGATTTACTCAGTGAGCTCTAAGAATACTTCAGCTCTCATTGTCTCAGGATCTATATTCTAAAGTTCGGGGCTATCTTATGAATAAAACAGTTTTGTGAAGCCAGAACTCAATGGCTATAGGGATGCAGTACCAAGATTTTGAATCTGTAGAGGGTAAATGAGTTCTGCTTCCAAGACAAAGGCACAAATCGTCATGATCTATTTGTACCCAAAATGTTAATGGTAATAAATTTGATTTCATTCTTCCCTCTATCGCCTTCTCAATCTTTGATATCTACAATTACTTGTCTGCCTTCAAGGAAAAACACATAAAACGACAAATAAACTAATAGAAGAGCAATAGAATGCTCAGAAACATGATGTCTTTATCACTTTTTCCTTTTATGGGGTATAAGAAAAATAATATACAGCAAACATTTATAGCAAACCATGACACTACTATACTTTCATCTATGATGCACACATAGTGAGTGTTCTAATGTCCTTTTTTCAAGGACAAAACTGAAGCCCAGGGATGATATAATTTACTTAGCATAGCTTAGGTTTGAAATCAGTTTTCCTAACTCAGATTTACCACAATCCCAAGTTACATCCACAAAATACAGTCAATGTTGCTTAGAAAAAAAATTTCTATGTGTAAAAGAAATCAAATAAATACTTTTTTGGGTCCACCATGAACAACATGATGCTTCCTTGGACTGCAACATCTGAACATCTCTGAAAATGGACCAAAGAACATAAGTCATTAGTTTGACTTTCCTTAAGAATTTAGGAAGGACTGGATCCTTAATCCTAAATTATCTAATCAGAAGTATTTACAGTGCAGGGACGATGTTACTTTATGTAAGTACCACGTAGTTGTCTTGACTGCTCCCAAGTTATTCAATTCTGTGATTCTCCTAGAAACATAAACCCATGAGGCTCCACCTGAAGAACTGCTTTCTTATTCAGGGTCTCCTCTCGGTCCATGGACCAGTTTGGGATTAGGCACCACAAGTTCACCCATCCATTTCTTGGCAGCCTTGGGCACTTTCCAGCACACTTCAAAGCCAGTGTTATGAAGATAAATAAGGTTTATCCATGACCTAATCTTGACTCCCTGTCCCAAGCCAGGCCTAGACTCCAAGAAAACACATGCAAGGCTGCACTGTCTCATGCATGCTTCCAGGACCCAAGGGACTAAGCCAAGTGTTATAGCAAAAACACAGTGTATTTTTGCATTGATTTTCTGCAGAATGAAAGCTATCATGCCCATTTTGCCATCCTATAATTTCTGGAAAATCAGAAAATATTAAAGGTAGAAATGATACCTCCGTTCAATCCTTTGTTCTTTTAAAGAAGTTACTGAAGTTCAGAGAAAGGGTGATTCTCTAAGGATATCCACAGTGTGGGACATGGCTGAGACTCCAGTCCAGATAGCCTGGTTTCATCCTTTCACTGCTGTTGTCTTCTTGTCCTGATAATGGAGTGGAAAAGACATCGGGCTAGATGGTGAAGAAGCCGGTCTTTGTTGAATGAAAAAGCACAACTCAGTGGGTATATAGATCTGCAGCCACAAGCCACAGTGCCTGCTGGCTCCATTGGGCTGATCCTGTGGCCTACTGACAAGACATGCATGCAACCGTCACTACCGGTGTCATGAATACATTTTTCATTGTGTGCACATCACCTGTCCTAATACCAGAAGATTCATCTTATTCCCAGGACAAATTAATACTCTTTTAGGACCCAAGGCCCTGGGTTTCTTGGCAGAGGTCTATAAACTGTAGCTGCAGTTCCTAGACTCCTTTTCACTACCTTATTCCATATTAACATTGGCCACAAGGAACAGTTCATAGGATATCTGGAATGCAGAAGGGAAGCTGCCAAGTTTTAGTACACAAAGATTGGAACAAAGCTCCATGTGCAGTGGGGTCTTCTGCATGCTGTGCCTTGCCTGCTTGCTCACCTGGTTGGAATGGGACAGTTGATTTCTCTGTCCCACAATCCATCCATATTCTAGACCAGCACAAGGCAGGACATAAAATTTTACTGCAGGCCACCAACTCTGGCCTAAAGGCAGCATCAGAGAAAAATAATTCCCACTGCTTCCTTTCCTATACCCTCAGTTCTGTTTCTTGACACTGTCTTTCTGACTTCAACTCCAGCATAAACTCAGAAGCAAGTGCCTCACATCGGATGGCTAGCTAGCACCTACTGTGAGATGGAGCAAGTCTCAATAGTGAATCTGTACCTGCCACACATTCCTCTTCTGGAGTCCTCGCTAGATAAGAATTTTCTGATTCACCCAGAATTAGCCGCTTTCCTGCCTCGTGCCTCCATGACAGCACACTCCACACCATGCTGTGCTTCCATGCCAGACAAGCCTTGGCTACAGCTGACAGCTGCTGTGTGCTGTGTGCTTTGTGCTGTGTGCTGATTCTGTGCCTGGAACAATTCCGAATACTGCCACAACCTACTGAGGTAAGAGTTATTATTATTCCCTTGTTAGAGACAAAGTGATGGATCACCAGGAAAGTAAAGTGCGTTACCCATCCTTCACTACTTCGAAGGCTGACTCCAAGAGTCAAAACCACACAGGCTGGCCCCAGAGCCAGCTCTGTTCCTCTCCCTGTGCTTCAGGGAACACGTGCCACCTGTGAAGGAATGGGTGGTCGCTCTGTTTAATTTGAAGAGAAAATGAGTCTTCTATGAAGAGGAGGGAGGACTGATGAACACTGATGCGTAAGACCCTGCAGCCCCTTGAATGCAGTGCTTCCCAGGCTGGAAGGTGACACCGTAAAGTGATCCACAATCAGGATCTTGTTCAAGGGTAAAAGACTTGCCAAGTGCGTATCACCTGAAAGTCACCAGTGTGCTTCATGATGCAGCAGGGCTCTCGGCCAGCCTGCTCTTCTCCCAGCCCAGTCAGACACCCCACCCGGGAGCTCTCTCTGTCTGTGTATTCTGTGGTCTCCTTGCATGGAGGGCTGGGCCCAATGGCAGGGAAGGGTTCCCACACAGATGCTGGGCAGGCAAGTAGTGTTTTAATGAAAACAATGAAACAGGACTTTAAAACTACAGTGTTGCATGTAGTAAATATGGATTAGGACTCATTTATTTTTTAATGTAGTTGTCAACTTCTAGGTATCAAACTGAAAATTAAAATTGGGATTTGAAATCGAAGTATCTAGGATTATGGACTTTATCTACCACTCAACAAGCAACTGGGCTTGCTCTATTCCTTATGCATAAGTTTAAGGCATTTATTTGTAACACAACAAACAAAACCATGCATACACACATATACAAGGAATGCAGAAATAAAAGATAAAAAACATATAGGAAAATATACACAATGGAGTACTATACAGCCATAAATAAGGACCTATTTGAGCCATTTATAGGAAAATGGGTGCACCCTGAGACCACACTTCAAAGTGAAATAAATTAAACCAGAAGATTAAATGTTGTATGGTTTCTTTTATATGAGAAATGCAAAGGACAAATAACTTAAAGCACAAAATTAATGATAGATGATTTGAAACAGACAGACAGATTTTGTAGCAATGGGAAAGGGAACTGGGAGTGAGAGGAGACAGAAAGAGCAGAACTAAGAAGGATCAAGATGTGGTCTATATCTGTACCATTGATAGCTAGCGATTCTCCACAATGGACGCATTTATTGCATCTCACATATAGTGATTGAAAATAAAAACAGTAAAACATGTAGAAGAAGAAAATGGTGAGGGGCAAAAACACTTCAACAGCAAAGTCAAATGCCATATTGCTCTTCTAGGAAAAGGAAGCAGACAGAGAAGGCCTAGAAGCTTTGTGTAGTGGTTCCACCATTCAGTGAGGAAGGCAGACTCCACGGCAGCCTCGGTGGATTGCTGGTATCCAGAACTGATGCTACTCAAATGAACAGCTATGTAGCACTAGAAGTCATGGCTCATGTTTATGGTCAGACTTAGAGCTTCCAAACTGAGCCAGACCAAGATTTCACTTCGTGGATGGAGATGCTGCTCTGTGAAGACAGAGGGGGCCGGGGAGATGGCTCAGTGGAATAAGTACTTTCCTGGCAGGCGCAAGGGCCTGAGTTCAATCCCCGGTTCAGCCAAACAAACAAACAAAAAAAAAAAATCTGTGAAGGCAGAGCCCCCAGGTCTTGGTTGTGTTAGCAATGTGAGAAATCCCAAGAGGTCTCTGGCCAGGAAGCAGTAGGTCTCTGGTCAGGCTGAGCCACTGGGCTCCTGCCTCAGGGGGCCATTCCTCCTTCTGTAGTCTGTACCCCAGCACTTCCTCTGCTGCTGGGGGCCCACAGCACCCCCACATCTCTTCTGTTGGATGCTAAGACAGGGAACCAGAGCTCAGACTTGAGGTTCTACCTGCAATAAAATGTTTTTGTTTGCCCTGCGGCTTCTATCCTGTCTGGGACTTCGACTCAAGCTCTTAAACTCTGTTCAGTCTTTCTACACTCTCTCTCTCTCTCTCTCTCTCTCTCTCTCTCTCTCTTTTATTTTTCCTTTTGTCTTTTTGAGAGAGTGTCTCACCATGAAGCTCAGCCTGGCCTTGAGCTCACTTTGTAGCCCGGGCTGGTCTTGAAGTCACAGTGACCCTCCTGCCTTTCAGTCTTTCTATGCCTTCTGAGAGCTGGCTTCCCTGGCTTCCCCGCACAGCAGCGGCCACATTCATCCCAGAGTTTCCCAGATGGGATCTGTACAAGAAGAACTTTCTCATTTCAAATGCAAAGCTGAAGGAGTAGCTCAGGAGGTAGGCTTCCTATTCTCTTGCAAACCTCCTCCTTCAGGAGTTAGTGCCCGTAAATGAAATAGCTCCTACACAGAGGGCTAGTATAGAGGTCCAAGTTCAACCCCTGGATGACATTGAAGCCAGGGAAAGGGGAGTGTCCTGCCACAGGGCACACAGAAGATGGTGGGCTGGGGCTGAAAGAGTCTTCTTGCAGGGTGTTGATGTCCTGTGGTTCAGTGAGTCAGGTCTCATTTAAGTATTTGTGTTGCTTTAAATTTTATTGGAATGAACAGGTTAGAGCATATGAACACGTTCACCATTTCCACTGCATGTTCATTTCTTGCATTTATGTGCTTTGCATGACATTGGAAACAAAAACACCAGCCCCTATTGCTTCCAGATGCCTCTTGCAAGCATTTCAATTTTTATGAGTTAACATTTGATTTTTTTCAGTCCCACAAAATCTACATTGTTGTACTTTGCTACAATAGTTCAAGAAAAAAAATAAACTGAAGAAAGTATTAAAAATACAGTTCTACCTGTATGCATTTTTAACTTTTTATCTATACAACTAATATGTGTTACATGTTGAAAATTATAGAGTAGACATGAAGAAAAAAATCAGAATAGCTTGTAATTGCACCATGCAAAAATAATACTATTTACATAGAGAGTTACTATGTTTCCATTCTGTTACCTATGGAAATACATTATCTACACTCTGGTAGACTGTGACCATATTATTATGCCATATGTGAACAATACATAATGTTTTGGACACAAGCATATACATTTAAGCAGCTGCTTAGTATGGACCAGGCACACAGAGATATGATGGTGACCAAAATATGGCCTTGTCTTCAGAAGGAATTTAGAATTCTCTGGCAGTGTATAGTGCCTGTTCTTCTGGTTTATTCTTGTTGCTCTTTGAAGTGCAACTCTGGGATTATTGCTTTATGGTCCTAACAAGTTTAAGTCACAGTTTTCTTGACCTTGTTTTTCAGTCATGCTGTGCATCTCTTTCATGTTGGCTCTAGAAGTAATTGAGAATCTTAGTCACTGTGTCTTTAGAACTTGGAGTGTTCCTACATGGAATGGTCACGCTCATTCTCAAAAGCTATGGAAAACCAAACCTTACCAATTACAGATGCTGCCAGTGGCTCCAAAAGTGGAAATGGACCCTGGGTGGTGTGACCAGGTATCTTCCTTGGGCTACAGTGTGTCTTAGCTTCACGGACAGCTTTCTGCCCCTGAACATCTGAAATGGCCTCCACAATTCCTGCGTCACAGAAGAGGAAGCAGACTCTCTGAGAAACGATGCATTGAGGCTGAGCTCCAGCCTCAGAGAGGCAGGCTGAGCCAGTAGGAAGCCCAGAACTTGTGATCCTGGCTTAGTACTCTTTGTACCTTCCCCTGCATGAAGGTCCTTAGGGAGGTCTGCTCTTCACACAGGAACACAGGCACAATTGCACGCACAGGTGCAGACCCTGTAAACACTCACCTAAGTAACCTTCTAGAAAAACAAGCATCCCCAACCAAAATGCCGCTAGGCATGTGTAAGGCTCCCACTCTGGAAGGATCTGCCTCTTCTTGTGGCCCTTGCTCCATTTCAGGAGTCTGATTCATACTTAAATCTTCTTTGGTGTTCAGACCACCCACAGCCCAAGACCATCTCCACATAAGCCAGGATCCCTCCTGTGGGGATTTCCAAAGCTGCACCATCCATGCCCCCTGGGAATGCTCTGCAAAGAAAGCAAGGTCAGGAGATGCAGAACACTAATTCCCAGACAGCAGATGCCCAGTGAATACTTCTAAAGAGAAAGATTCTGGACTAGGTGTGATGGGGACCCTGAGCTGAGATGGCAAAACACCGATCTTCTGGAAAACACTCCACAAGCTTGAGGGCAACTGCGTAACACTATGTGTGTGCTGTGTTTTCTGACTCACAGCATTGTCTCACCTGACTCCAATGATGTGAGACTTATATCACCACACTTACCAGATGAAGACGCTGAGGGTCAGAGAGCCACACTGCCCAGACAGTTAATAATGGGGCTTGAATGGAAACTATTTCTTCTGACTCTAAAAGCAATATCTCCATTGTTTTTTCTTTTTTCTAGCATCAACATCAATATCCTACATGGGTTTTGATTCCCAGTGTGATCCTTGAGGTGAGTATGAAGCTCGTTATGTATGAGCCTATTATTAAATGGGATCCAAAAGATAAGGAGTATCACTCAAAGTCACCAGGAACCTCTGGTCTAAAAGCCTTGTGCTTGGTCTTGCTTGCTAGAACCCTGCTCCTCAGAAAACAGGAGGCAGTGGAGAGAGCACAAATAACAAAGGCTCAAAGCAAACTGTGAATGCCCAAACATGCTGCAGACAAGTGCCCTGGGCTCCTCTTCTGAGAAATAGCCTGGGCCAGCCCCAGCCTTGCCAAGTACATAGGTGTACTGGGTATTTCAGGTTATCGCAGTTTCCTCTGGGGTGTTGTTATCTATGACCTCCCTCAGGTGGAAAACAGGACGGCTTCTTGGTACTCAGGCTTAGAGTCCCCTCTTCAGAATATTCAGCTATTTAAAAAAATCCAACTACTGTTCACAATGTGGTTTTTCTGAAGGAAGATATGAAGATGCCGAGGCAAGGAGAAAGTGGATAAGGAACGTCACAAAAACATACACACACTGGTATTGTCCACTGTCTGTCCATGAAAAGGTCACAAGGTGTTTATATTGGATGTTTGTCTTCTCTCCCCCAGGCCCTGCTGCACCTGATGGCTGTTGTTCTGTGGACCACTGGCTGGAAAGGAACGATGAAGATATCTGCGATGTGAGGCATCTACTGCAGAAACAGAAAGGAGACACGGTGGAAATTTAAATGTGGGTTTTAAGTCAGGGAGTAGACACTAAAAAAAAAAAAAGAACACTTCAGAGAAAGAGTGAAAGTCTTCAGGATTGGACAGCGATGAGAAGGGAACTGAAGAAGGGAAACAGAAGACTCATCTTCGATTCTAACTTCCTTACGCTCCATTGTTTGCTCTGTTTGGTAGATTGTCCAGAGCCACAGTGGAAGCGTCACAGTGGAATAAGTTGGGGTTTGAGGTATAAAATAGATGTCTTGGCAAAATGCTGTGTAAGTTCTAATGGGTTATTTATGGGTAAGTTAGCAGTTTAATATGTCATACCAATAAACCACTAATTTTGTAACTGAAATTAAATGTTTACCAATTTGAGAAGCTCTAGTTTTAAGGAGGAAGTGTTAACAGCTTGGAAAAACCCAGTAAATTTTTTTCAGACCAAATTATAGGAAATCCTCAAAGCACCAACATCTTGCAGAGATGTGGCTGGGGAAAGAGAATAGTATGCATAGCATCAGGGGACACCCCACCGGCTGGCGACCCCACCCCCAAGCCCAGCCCAGTGAGGTCAGCAAGCCTGCTGAGCCCTGCACTTCTGTGGGTGCTGCTTTTGCCACTGGCTACAGTGAAGGGTCATGTTTCACGACCTCACAGGCAGCTTAGCCTGTCCATCTACTAAGAAGCAGCTCCTCAAGGTACCTCAACCAGTCTTCTCTTCAGTGTCCACACTTGCAGTATGGAAATGTGTCACTCAGGGACTTCAAGTCCCTTTAAGAAAGAGGTGTTGGCTTGGTTCTGTGGATTTTCCAGGCCCTGCACTCAACAATGGAGATATAATACTGAACCAACTGACCATGTCTTTGCCCTCCCAGAACCTTACCAAATTTCACAGACCAAAGAGACTTAGGAGGCTGACTAGGTACAGCTGATGGGAGAAGAGAGTGGCAAATAGAGTTCAGAGTTCGGAGGGATGACCCGGCCTCTCACTTACATCCTACCTGGTGTTAGACATGTTCGTACCATTGCAGCCGGGAACAGTGCTGTGGAGGAAGTAAAGGGAGGACATATATTTTGACTGGAAAACCACTGAATACATGCATATTATTGTCTGTGAGGTGTTTTATTTCGTATTTTAAGATAGAGTCTCATTATGTTGCCCACGGTAACTTCAAACTTTGGGCTCCCTGCATCAGACTTCCAAGTAGCTGGGACTTCAGATACGTACTACATTATCTGATAAGATTTTCTTTGAAAGAAGAAAAGGTAAGAAAATAAAAAGGGAGGGTAAGAAAAAGGAAGGAAAGAAGGAAATACTCCGTATATATGTGAATATCTTGGAAAAAGAAGGGCCAAATGCCTGGCAAATTGCTTCTTGGTTTTTCTATTTCTTATAGTTTCTACTCACACTGGTATCCAGCTCCCAGGCAATCAATCTGCCAAGATGGTGATATTACTTAGTGTGGTGTAGGTGAGTATTTATTTGTATAAAAGAGGTATGTATTTTATGCTGCTACATATATTTCAGAGTAAAAGCACACATGCACTGACAGTGGTGGTCCTCCTTCTTGTTTTTATTAGCAGATCCTGCCTGGGACCCCTGCCTGTGGCCTTCATGAAGCCTCTCAAATAGTTTCCAGGTGAGCAGAGTATTTTGATGTGAGAATGATCAAAAAGTGAAAGGTGTATGCAAATAATTAGAAGTTACAGAACAAACAGAAACATTTGGATTCACTCAAAATCTGAAGAAAGTAGTAAAAATCCCTGCATGGATCCTTGTATGAACAAAGAAGAATCATTGGTTCACACAAAAGGCCAGTTGCGTACAGTAATACCTCCATTCAAGAACTTTATTCTCAGGGCCAGCCTGACAGCTCAGCGGACTAAAGCACCTGCTTAGGCAGAATGCAGTGGCCGGGACTGGATCCCTGGTGTGCTGTGCTGGCCTCACCCACAGGGTACGCTGAGGCAACAATTGAGACTGGCACGGTGGTGTGCTCCTGTTATCTCAGCATTTGGGAGGATGAAAACAGGAAAATCACTATAAGTCTGATCAAATAGTGAGACCCTGTAGACCCTGTCTTAAATACAGAAGAAGAAGAAAAAAAAGAACTTTATTCTTTCCATGATTCTGGTCCCAAAGTAAATTGGATGAGAGCTGAATCAAATTTCCCACTAAGGTCAACACGGAACCTAACTATGGAATTTGATTTGGTTCTCATCTAGTTGTATTTGTGACCAGAATTATGGAAAGAATTGAGTTCATGGATGAGGTACCACTGTATACATATGAATATATTTATGATGGTTGCCTTCCATGTATATAAAAGGTAGAATGCATGCATCTTGCTGAGTAAATATATCTTACCAAGACTCTCATACTTGAGAACATAGGCTTCAGTAACTTTAGAAATGTATTAAAAAGTTTTTTTTTCAATTTTATGTTGCCATTTCTGGTCTTGGAGATGAGAAAATGATACCTGTAGGTATGCTATGAAAATAAAAAGGCCAGTGGTGTTTGTGCAGTGTTCTTTGTGTTCCAGGGACCATATGACATCTGTGTCACACCTGGCGATAGGTCTAGGTCTCTGGATATGTGGCCCTCTGTCCTGCATGCTATCAGGATTCCTGCTTCTGCTCCTGGGCACCACTGCGTCCCTTCGTCTGCACTCTTTTCCTGGGTGACTTTTCCTCTTCAGGATCCTCTCAGACCCAAGTCGCCTAGGCTGGTGATGGTGAACCCTTCGGAGCTGCCAATGACGCAACAGCATGCGGCAGCACGCAGGCCATGGGTTCCCCACCCCAGATGTCTGCTCTCCCATTCCATGTCTCCCTGCAGTGAGCAAGGCCCCATCAGATGTTATCACAGGGCTCAGCACAGAGAGTGGTCTGTCTTCCTTGTTGAAGTTCATGAGGAAGTGAGCACCACACGTTGTTGCTGACCTGAGCTTTGTGCCCAGGCAGTGGAATGCTTCCTACAATAATTAAGTGGGCCACTTGCTCTGTAAGCAAAGTTTTTGTTAGTCCTCAATTTTCAGATAAGAAAAAGAGGCTCAGAGAGCTGCAGTGAGAAGTAACACTTTGATAGTTCTACTATCAAAGCCAGTAGAACTCAGGAGTAAAACAAATGGACCATTTGCTCTTTCAGTTATCATCCATCAGACTAGGAAAATCCTGGACTCTGACACTGGCCCTGCTTCTCCCTTGCTGGTCTGTAGTCAGAAGGTATTATTGAAAAAGTACCTCTGAGGCACATAAGCTCCAGGCACTAGCAACAAACATGGATCCCAGAAGCACCCCGAGCCTCTGTTAAGGCCAGATCACTAATCAGATGCAATCCAACCCGGTCTCTCTGAACCTCTTCTGTGTGCCACACCCAGGCTGAAAGCTCCTGGGAGTTTGGAGATGAGCTCCAGATGCAGCCTGACTTCCTGGAGGCAGAAGGCTTCTCCTAGAGTGTTGAGATAAGACACAGAGGAGAAAAATAGCCCCCAGCCAAAGGAAGCAGGTTAGTGGAAGTCAAGGGGCCTGTGGCTGGGGTCCAAATATCTGCCTCCATCATTCTCTGCCTGGCCCTTCCGAAGGCCACTTCCTAGAGCTGTAGTTTCTGTTCCAGTTTGGTGAGTGGATCTGAAGCAGAGTGCTGAGCAAGCCAGATCTAGCCCTCTGTCTTTACTGAACATCATGGATTAATCTGTGCCCCTCTGAAGGTCTTTCGCTGAAAACCAGACTTGTTGAATATGACCTTGTGTAGAGATAAGGTCTGGAATATAACCTTAGTCAGAAATAGGATCCCTGCAGAGCCAACAAGTTAAACTGAGATAATTAGGGTGGGCTGTGACCCCTTATGACTGGCAGCCTTACCAAAGAGAGACTTTGGATAGAGACAGATGCCTAAACAGACTGCACCTTGGGAACACAAAGGGGCTCTCTGTGTGCCAGAGAGAGAAGGCTGGAGCAGACCCTGTGTCTTCAGCCTTCAGGAGAAACTAGCTCTTCCAGTACCTCAGTGTAGGTATAGTGCAGACACCTGAGCCAGTAATAGTTGTGATTGAAGCCCTCAGTCTATGATGCTGACAGCCCTAGGATACCAGTATACCTTAATCTTTCACGATACTTCTCACTGTTCTCTATTTTGTTTCATCCAGATTCTGGGCCCATTTTTACATCATCAGCTGGCTCTTCAGGCATCAAAGCCTACCAGCCTTGGCTAAGAACTACCCACAGATCTTTGTGAATACTTTCTCCTAGCTACTTTCTGGAAGTCTTTAACAACTAAGCACCAAGGCTTGCATTCCACTTCACAACCTACTGGACTTGGTGGATCTTGGCGGGGCAATGGCATGCTCCTCGGGGTCTAAGGATCAGCTCTCAGGGAATGGCCGGCAGATCTTGGTTTATGGAATTGGCCAGTTTCCCTTCATGGCAGGTTTTAGTTGCTGAGGTGACCTCTCTGAAAATATAAGTCTGAGGACAGGCATGCTATTGCCTCTGGTGGGCTGGCAGGAAAGACTGGCACTGCCACCTGTGTTCCCAGTCCCCTCCAGGGCAGCCACTGGGATATTGGCACCTAGTGCTCCTGTGCTACCTGAGCTGAGAGTCAGGAACCCAGGATCCTATTCCAGCCTCTTCTTTTGACTTCCGGAGAGACTCATGGTAAGAGTGGATGCCTTGAGGGTCAACAGTTGCCTCAGCATTTTTTTTTTTTTTTTTTTTTTTTGGTACCAGGGATTGAACTCAGGACCTTGCCCTTGCCAGGCAAGTATTTATTCTACTGAGATATCTCCCTGGCCCTGAGGACGATCATTTGCAAAATAAAAATATGTAAACAAATGAGTAGCCAAAGGGCTGCTGATTTGGCTCATGTGGCACTGAGAATGGTAGGGGGCCAAGCTAGAACTTCTCACCTCCCTCAACGTATGCTGGTTGGCCTGTATGTCCTTAAAATATTGGGGCTTTCATTCAGGTTTATTGGGAGGGGTTCCATTGCTTAATGAAAACGAGAGTGACCTTTTGTGGTCTTCTCAACTGAAATGTTTTATGTGCTCCTCCCTGAGCCTGGACTAGAATTCTCAGCTCCACCCGTAGACAAAAAGAGGAAGCACAAAGTGGGTAGTGGAAAAAGGGGAGCTAGCAAGGCGACCAGGGCCCCTAAGAACAACACAATGGAGAAGCAAGGCCAGAACCCTGGATGGGCCCAGGGCCACTGCACAGGTCTCAGGCATTGTTGTCCTGGAAGACCCCACCAGCAGTTGATGTGAGGGAAGGAATATTTCTGTCTTCCTTGGGTTTGGAAGGTGGAGAAGGTGGCAGCTGCTTAGAAGCCCACAGTAATGCCCTGGAACTGCAGAGGTGGACTTGAGATCCAAGATTGCCACCCTGCCTGACTCCATGCAGCCTCTGGTGCTACTGAAGGCCCTTTTCCATTCTCTGAGGTTCTGGGTCTGGGAGAGCAGGGCACAGGTTTCTGAAGAAGGGAATCCTCTTCAGGTCCTGGCGGGTCTGGGAAGGAATGCAAAGAATGCAAGAGCAGAGAACCCCATCCCTCTTTCTCATAAGAACCTGGGTCTGTTGGCAATGCACAGAGTGGCTAGAAGGGGCAATTTTGGGTCCAAGAGAACAGGCAGCACATACCAGTGATTGTATATGTGACAAATCCATGTCATTCAATCAGGGACCAGTGACAGGGAGAGAGAACCTGTTCTCAGGGGCCAGACTTTTCATTAGGGCATACTACTCCTTGCTCAGACCTCCTTTATACTGGCACTGCTGGCTCCCCATTTTCATCCTGGGTTGGCCTCTGAGCCTGTCAGTTCTCCTGATTGAGAGCAAAAGAGCTTTTTCTTGCATGTCACATTTACATGACGGCATAGGTGGGACCATGTAGGCATCAGCCCTGAACAGCTCCCACATGGGCTCAGTATGCCTAGAAGCAGCAGCTCTTGAGATAATCTGCCCTTCTCCCCCCCACAGTTGGACAGAAGGGTTTGGATACAGGGTGATGAGATTTTTAGTGTGGCCAAAGGACTTGATCTCTAGAAAGGGCATGGTGAGAGATATGGATCAAAGAAATCATATTGGTTCTACCTTCAAGACTTCCAGAGACCAGCTGCTCTGTTCTCTCTCTCTGTCTCCTTTCTTCCCTCCCTCTGCTCTCCTCCCCTGTCCTCTCTTCTCCTCTCCTCTCTTCTCCTCTCATGTCTTCTCCTCCTCCTTCTCCTCCTCCTTCTCCTCCTCCTTCTCTTCCTTCTCCTTCTCCTCCTTCTTCTCTTCCT